>CM062814.1:742936749-743126427 GCA_031772625.1 Pinus tabuliformis | reverse complement strand
GAGTCTTAGTCAAGAGTCAATAAGCCCATATTAATAATTGTAAGTGGTTAACCGCAATTTAATGACGGACCACAGTTAGTTGCAAATGGGACGTTAGTTATTAGATAGATGGTATTAATATAAAGCCATGGTATTGATCCTTGGTATTACATGTATGAGTCATATATAAAGGATAGAGACTCCCTGCGAGGAGCATCGTGTCTTATTTTTGTATCGAGCTCTGCTCTATTGGAGGTTGCCCCCTCGAAGAGGCCAGTGAACATTGCTTTCTGAATAATAAAATATTTGTTGTTGTCTCTCACTGTTCTATGTTCTGGGTATCTTTCTTCGCATATTCTGTATTTGGGTATCTTTTGCAGGTTAAGAGCATAACAAGTGGTATCAGAGCACTTTCCAGGGCCGGTGGGATCTCCATTTCGTAGCAATTTTTTTTTGGCTAGAGACATGTTCCGGCGTCTTTAAACCACGGGATCTGTCATTGAGCGCATAAACCTGCGGATTTGGGGAGGCATGCACGCAGGAAATACAAGAGGTGGTCACACTTGTTGGACTCCCTTGTAACCCCTGTGGGTACCCCTTCGAGTAGTAGCGCATTAGACAGAACCGTGTACAGACTGTCTTCCAAGTACCTTCTAGGTATATCAGAAGCCCCTTAGCTCCTCTGCAACCTCGCCATAGATAAACCTTCGGCCGTCTTGCTGCTACAGTACACTGAGAACAACACTTGGAGAGATTACTCGCCCGTACGATAGGGTAGTCGGGTTGTACGGCTAAGGGTACGATTGATCCTCCTTAGTTAGAGCCCTGAAACATTGGGCCGAGTACTACTGTCAGACCCTTATGTATATTGCGATCTGTAGCACCTGACACTCCTCGAGACCATAGTTCCCTTTTCTATCTCGGATCACGCATCATATCTGCCAGATCAACGCGCAAAGAGGTGCAGCAGCAACAGACATCAGTCCACAGTTCTGAGTTAGCAGACCAGCCATTCCGATCTATTAGATCCATCAGAGCCACAGCAACAGTCTGTTCCGCCGCCCAGAGCTATCCGATCCGCCATTCAGATCTCTCAGATCCACCAGATCTGAGTAGTTGTGTAGGGTTCCTATACAGGGGTATAATTTTCGCAGGACTTTTGGCCGCATTGACATTTTGAGGATTTGGCGACTGCAATATTCATAAGGAAGGAGTAAAACTCCATTAGGAGTTTTTAGAAGAAGAAGAAGAAAAAAAAAAAAAGGAAAAAAGTTTGAGATCTCCTGGGGCGCTTATTGGTGATCTAGCCCATCAAAATCAGGGCGACGAGCTAAGCACGGTGGTACCATTCAATTCTTAGTGAATTTTTTTTTTTAGGCGGTCCCAATTTTCAAAAACATCAGGTCGGTGCATGGTAGAAACTAGAGCTCAAGCTATGGCCAATGAAAGGATGGACAAACTTGAAAAATCCTTGCAATCCATCCACATTCAGCTTGACCGACTAAATAGCCTGATCCCGAGCATAATCCCGAAGGGCAAGGAGGAAGCCCAAGAGGAGGCGTATAATGGCAATGGACACAGTGAGGGTGAGTCTAGCCACTCTCCTCACGTCTGGCGCACCCACCAACAATCTCGTCAGCGACCTCCCAAGTTGGATATGCATAAATTTGACGGTTCTCACCCGGCAGCATGGATAGCACAAATGGAGCAGTATTTCAATCTGAATAACGTCTTAGATGATGCGACTCATCTTATGGTGGTGAGCATGTACTTGGACAATGAAAGGTGGAAATGGTGGGAATGGCATCAACGTTGCAATGGACCTTTTCTGGCTTGGACCAAATTCAAAAAAGCTCTTACAGACCGCTTTGACCAGGAATCTTCTTTTTTGGGTCGTCTTACTAAGCTCCAACAGACTGGCACAGTGGATGAATATATTACAGCTTTTGAAGCCTTAGCCTTCTGCACTTGGGGTCTCTCGGATGTGTTCTACACTGAATGTTTTATCAGCGGTCTTAAAGAAGCCATCAAAGCCCAAGTCCTACTGCACCACCCTCCCACATGGACGGAGGCTTGCAAGGTAGCCGGTAACGTGGAACGTGCATTAGCAGCCCAGTAGAGTGGCCCAAATTTCTCCGCTAAAGGTCGCCCCCCACAGGCTCACAACACGACTCAAACACTTAAGGTCCAAAAGGTGTCACCTGCGGAAATGGCTGAAAGAAGAAAGCAAGGATTATGTTACTATTGTGATGAAAAATACTCCCCAGGTCATAAATGCAAGGAGCCCAAATTTTTTCAAATTGATGCCACTGACTACAACTCAACAGAGGCAGATCCACCACTTGAGGAACATGAGGCGCTAGAAGAGGACAACCAAAAGGACAATGTCTCTGACGAACCAGTTTTTTCGCTGCATGCTTTGGCAGGGATTTCTTCACCTCAAACTCTGAAAATCAGAGGTTTTATTAAACATCGCCCAATAGTAGTCTTGATTGATAGTGGAAGTACACATAATTTCATCCATCAAAAAGTCACAGAAGCAGTGCATTGTTTTGTACGAGCAATTTCTAACTTCCAAGTCCAAATTGCGGATGGGGGCACAATGAAATGTGAAGGCCGCTGTGAAAATGTCAAACTTCAAATGGGGGATTATCAGTTGAGAACCCACATGTTTGCCATACACATGGCAAGTTGTGACATTGTTCTCGGCGCTGAATGGCTCCACACTCTTGGGCCAATCACAATGGATTTCCAGGAGTTATATATGAGTTTTAAGCAGAACAACTACACACATACCCTCCGTGGACTCCAGGCGGGAGCTCCCTCTATCATCAGCTCGCATAGGATGGAAAAATTGCTTAAAAAGGGCCATCATGGAGTTATAGCTCAATTTAATGCCATCTAGGTAGTCGAAACCAAGTCTCTGCTAATTCATCCTGAGATGCAACAGATTTTAAATAACCATCTACCAGTCTTTGAAAAGCCTCATGAGCTTCCACCCTCGGGAGGGAAACATGATCATAGCATCACCTTGGTTCCACGGGCCCAACCCCCAAATGTGCGCCCATATAGATATCCGTTCACCCAAAAGAATGAAATAGAAAAAATAATCAAGGAACTTTTGGAAGCAGGTGTCATTCATCCCAACATTAGTCCTTATTCATCATCGGTGGTCATGGTGCTCAAGAAAGATGGGGAGTGGCGGATGTGTCCAGACTTCAGGGCCCTCAATAAGTTGACAGTCAAAGATAAATTTCCCATCCCGGTGGTTGACGATTTGCTAGATGAACTCAATGGGGCTCAATTCTTCACTAAGCTGGATCTTCGCTCAGGCTACCAGCAAATTCTCATGAAGGAAGTCGACATTCCAAAGACCGCTTTCAGAACTCATGAAGGCCATTATGAGTTCCTGGTCATGCCATTCGGTCTTTGTAATGCCCCCTCTACTTTTCAGAGCCTTATGAACCACATTCTCAAACCATATCTCAGGAAATTTGTCCTTGTCTTCTTCGATGACATCCTCATCTATAGTTGCACTTGGGCCACACATCTTCAGCATGTAGATCTACTCTTGCAACTGCTCCGCAAGCATAAATTATTTGTCAAGATGTCCAAGTGTTCATTTGGCATGGAAGAAGTTGAGTATTTGGGCCACATTATGGGGCGTGAAGGTGTCAAGGTGGACCCCAAAAAGATCTAGGCAATGCAGGATTGGCCTCAACCTAAGACCTTGAGAGGATTTTGGGTTTTTGTCTCACAGGCTATTATCGTAAATTTGTCCGCAACTATGGTCGCATAACGAAGCCCCTCACTCAACTCCTAAAGAAAAATTCATTCTTCTGGAATGAGGAAGCACAACAGGCATTTACAGCTCTAAAAATGCCATGTGTTCCACTCCAGTCTTAGCACTACCTGACTTCACCAAATCTTTTGTCATTGAATGTGATGCTTCGGGTATAGGTATTGGGGTGGTCTTAGTGCAGGAAGGGTGACCTTTGGCCTTCACAAGCCAACAACTAAGTGGGAAGAATCTGGGCCAATCTACCTACGAGAAGGAAATGATGGCCATCTTACATGCAATAGAGACCTGGCGACCTTACTTATTGGGGCGACGCTTCCAAATCCGCACAGATCATCACGGTCTTAAATATTTTTTGGAGCAACGCCTATCCTCCCCCAAACAAAATAAATGGCTTGCCAAAATGCTGGGATATGATTATGAGATCATTTACAAGAAAGGGAAAGACAATAGTGTAGCAGATGCATTATCTCGCCAATTTGAGGAGGAAAGTACTCTGCTAGCAATTTCCCTCCCCATTCTAGAATGGATTGAAGAGGCTCGCAGGGAATGGTTTTCACATCCCGGGCTCTCCCAACTCATTTCTCAATTGCAGGTAGATCCAAATTCCACCAAGGGCTACTTGTGGCAGGATGATATTCTTCGCTACAGGGGCAGAGTCGTAATATCACCAACATCCACCCTCAAAAGTCGCATTTTGGCAGAATTGCACTCATCCCCCATTGCAGGACATTCAGGCTTTCAGAAGACGTATGCTCGCACCAGAAGATCATTTTTTTGGACAGGCATGAAAAAGGACATCCTTACTTTCGTAGCAGAATGCGATGTTTGTCAACGCCACAAAGGGGAGACCGTCAACACACCAGGGACATTACAACTGTTGCCCATCTCGACATCAATTTGGACGGAGGTTTCTATGGATTTCATTACAGGTCTTCCAAAGTCAGGAAACAAGTCAGTCATCATGGTGGTTGTGGACAGACTTTCGAAGTATGCTCATTTCTGCGCCCTACCCCACCCGTTTACACCAAATTTGGTCGCTCAATCTTTCATGGATCAGATCTTCAAATTGCATGGCATGCCCACTTCTATTGTGTCTGATCGCGACCCGATATTCACCAGTAATTTTTGGCAGGAACTCTTCAGGATACAAGGCACTCAACTAAAACTCAGTACTTCCTATCACTCGCAAACGGATGGTCAAACTGAAGCCGTCAACAAATGTCTGGAAACCTACCTTAGGTGTTTCACTTCAGAAAAGCAACATCTTTGGGTACAGTGGTTACCTCTGGTTGAATGGTGGTATAACACAAACTATCATGCCACCACCAAAATGACTCCTTATGAAGCAGTATATGGTCAACTCCCTCCTTCCCCTACTTCTTATCTCAAGGGGTGCTCATAAGTACAAGCAGTGGATCAACTCCTACAACACCGCGCAACCATGCTTGCTCATCTTAGAGAGAATCTTCATCAAGCTCAAAACCGTATGAAGCAACATGTAGACCAGCATCGCTCAGAGTGCCAATTTCAAGAAGGGGATCAGGTCTTTTTGAGGCTGCAACCATATAAGCAAACATCACTCAAAGACAAGGGTTGTCAGAAACTATCTCCAAAATCCTACGGACCATATCAAGTACTTCAGCGCATTGGAGAAGTGGCTTACAAGTTGGCTTTGCCACCTACTGCAAAAATCCATCCAGTTTTCCATGTCTCATGCCTCAAGAAAGTGATTGGGAACAATTGTAGAATTCAAACCAGTCTACCTGAATTGGACGAAGAAGGGTCAATCTAGCTCCAACCTGAACAGATCCTAGAACACGAGACAGGAACTTGCGGGGCCGCATGATTAGGGAAGTCCTCGTCAACTGGGAAGACACCTCTTCGGAAGATGCAACTTGGGAACCAACCATTATTCTTCAGCAGTTTCCGCAGCTTCAGCCTTGAGGACAAGGCTAGTCTTAAGGGGGAGGGCATGTTAGGGTCCCACCCTAACCCCCTTATTTATGTAATGGGATCGAGTCATAGTCAAGAGTCAATAAAGCCATATTAATAATTGTAAGTGTTTAACCCGCAATTAATGACGGGACCACAGTTAGTTGCAAATGGGCCGTAGTATTAGATAGATGGTATTAATAAAACCCATGGTATTGATCCTTGGTATTACATGTATGAGTCATATATAAAGGATAGAGACTCCCTGCGAGGAGCATCGTGTCTTATTTTTGTATCGAGCTCTGCTCTATTGGAGGTTGCCCCCTCGAAGAGGCCAGTGAAAATTGCTTTCTGAATAATAAAATATTTGCTGTTGTCTCTCACTGTTCTATGTTCTGGGTATCTTTCTTCACATATTCTGTATTTGGGTATCTTTTGCAAGTTAAGAGCATAACGATTACTGCCTCCACTTCTTGAAAGGAAATTGGATGCATCAAAGCTACATTGTGTTCTTGACTAATAAGTTTTAGAATGCATGCAATAATCCTATTAACGGTAGATTGACATGAAAGGGAGGGTTCTATCAACAAAATTTTGTGATAAGAAATCAATTATTCCTTAATTTATTAGTTTTGTAGTTTATGTTGACCATCACTTCTAACTAGTTAAAAAATATGATTCACATGTCTACATTGGACCATAGACTTATGAAAGTATCGAGAGTTCTTCTCCCCCTCATGTAGCCATTGCACTTTGGAATTTTGATGCCAACGAGCTTCCTCTTGTTTTTTCTTCGCATTTTGAGGTTGCTTAAAGTATTGCCTTCTTCCATCACTAGCTCAATTGTGTGCCCTTCCACTATCATCTTTTGTTGAATGTCCTGCATTTGATCTTCCAATTGTTGTTTCTCCTCCAAAATATGCCCAAATTCAGTGTTATTCCACTTCCGGATCTGGGCTTTCAATTCTTTGAGTTTCAACTGTAATGTATGCATCTTAGTCTTTCCTCTCACTGTAATTTTGTCGCACTAACCTTTTACTTTATCCAGAAAATAAGGAGATTGAAGCCAAAAACTCTCGAAATGAAATGGTTTTTTTGGGGGGAGCTTCTTTGAAATCAATCTCCAAGCGAAGTGGCCAATGATCTGTGTGAAATTTTCAACTATTGCAACAACTGGAAAATATTCTTCTAAATGAATAATATTATGCGCAATTTATTTGCTATTACGATAAACAATGAATAAATTCCTAACTGCAATTTTCACCAAAAATAAAATGCACTGCAAAAATATAACTGGAATTCAGAAAATAGAGCACATGTAATAAAAAATGGCACTATTATTTTTGGACAAAATTTCTTGGAAAAACCCAACTGGGAAAACCAGTACAACATATGAGGGTTTATTTTATTATATGTAGTAATGAAATATGAGTAAAAAAATTTAAATGCCAAACTGGCAATCCAATCAACAAATATATAAAAAAATAATTAGAGAGAAAATTCTTTCACTCCACAAGCAATCTCGACCTCTGACTCCCTCTAAGCACTGGTCATCCAACCCTTGTGCAGGCCCTTTTGCGATACCTCTGCGTAGACCCTCACATGTGTGGCTCAAATCAATCACAAATCAAGTCATCGTGCCTATCTCTGCTGCTGGAAGTGACTCTTAAAACCTCTTGAAGACTTTCCTAGCCTCTAGAAATTGAATCAACCTTGCTCTTAGCAAAATCAACCTGCTATGCTAAAAATACTATGCAACTTCACTGTGGAATACTTCTGTCACTTGTTATCACCTCTACGAAACTGGAATATCCTCCAGAATCATTGTCTCTTCCCCTCACTAACTCTGCTTCCCCTCTGGCTCGAACTCCTCTTCCCTACTCAGCTGCTACTGCTGGATAGCTCGATCTGCCAAGGAAAATCGATCTCAAGTGTGTCTTGCTCCAACCCCATCGACCTCCTCTTATAATCTCTCATTGGTTCACCAACGACCATGATTAAATCCTCATCAATAACTAAGATCATCTCTAAGTCGATCCATGTGAGTTTCTAGAGAAATCTCACCTTTCTTAATTAATTCTTGTTAATTAATCACTTTTCCTAAGTTAGACTTAGGAATATTTAATTATTGAGTAATTAAATTAATTGAGTCATTTCTAGGTGTGACAACCTGCCATTTCCCACCAACTATTGTGCTACTTTAATTCATCTGTTAATTTGAGCTTAACCATCTTGCATCTGCACTGCTGCTGAAATTGCATTGCACAACTTGTACTACTGCGAAGTCTTAATTTGCAATTGATCTCATGTTGTTGTTGCAGCTACAATTGAGAACAAATTTCTGAATCAACTGTGCACTGGAGTGGCTCTGCAGTTGCTTCTTGAGTCTCTAGCTGCTACTAGCCTCTGCACTGTCCACTGAGTAATTATCTGCGTTGTAGCTGCTCTGCACCCCTCAACATCTAACTGCAACTAGCACTACAACTGTCCTTCAAGATCTCACTGTGCCATCCTCAAGACTGATCCATCTACTACTGAATACTTTGGTCCCTTGTAGCAAGGGTATTGATCCAAGAGGACACAATTGCTTGATGTTAAAACCCTGTTCGATGCTCTCCTCAAGGAATATTTCCTAACCCTGCACAACTATGGAATCTAAAGCTCAATGTATCCCCACCTCCCTCCTAGAGGTATAATTGCATACAAAGCGAAACCTTCCTCCAATCTGGAAGAAAAATTGTCTATCTCTTGCGAAGTTGCTTCCTACTCCTACTTCTCCTTCTTGTCCTTCTTCCTCTAAGGAAATTGGGCACTGTAGTGACTAAAATCACCACACTTGAAGCACTTGATCTTCGACAAATCCTTCTTCTTATTTTCTCCTCCCTGTGAGCCTTGTCCCTAATTGGGATCTTTCTTTACTATTCCCTTCGATGAAAAGGTTACATTTACCTCCTCCTTCACACTCTTCGATCCTCTGCTGCTACCACTGAGACTTCTCTTGACTAGAGCAAGTCACATTTCCTCCTGCTTTAAATCTACCCACAATCAATCCCATCTTGGTAGTTGACCTCATCTAGACTTGATGCCTTGGGAAAAAGTAGCCCACTCCTTGGTGAAACAATTCATAGCGACACACACCATCTCAACCTCTTGAGGTGTCTCTCCAATTGCGACAAGCTCATTTCGGATATCTTAAATCATGGTTCTCAACTTCTCCTTCAGAAACATCTTTAGATTATCGGAAGGATTCCAGTATAGTGCTATGAGAGTATCCCACATTTCTTTGGCCATATTCTTGACCGCTATGTATGAGACTACATGATCTCAAAATCCACTGAAAATCAACCACTTCACCTTGGATAGCTCCTTATTGTAGTTCTCTAGCTACTGGACGCCTACAACTCTTTCTGCATATGTCCTTAGACCATTCTCATCTAGCAGGAAAGTCATCCTGGGTTTTTAGATGCCATGTGAAATTTTCAACTATTGTAGAAATTGGAAATTATTCTTCTAACTTAATATTATTATGTGTAGTTTATTTTTTATTACGACAAACAATGAAGAAAATCACTATTGCAATTTTCACCAAAAAATAAAATTCATTACGGAAATAAAACATGATTTGAGAAAATAGAGCACACACAATAAAAAATGACACCATTATTTTTTGACAAAAGTCCCCAGAAAAATCCAACTGAGAAAACTGGTACAACAAATGAGAGTTTATTTTATTATATGCAATAGTGAAATTTGAGTACAAAATTTGGATGCCAAACTAGCAATCCAATTAGAAAATATCTGACAAAAATAATTAGAGAAAATTCTCTCACTTCACAAGCAATCCCGCCCTTTGGCTCCCTTTGAAAACTGGTCATCCAACCCTTGCACATGCCCTTCTACATTGCCTTTGCACAGATCCTCAAATCAACCATAGATCAAGTCGTCCTAATTGCCTTTGGTGTTGGAAGTGACTCTCCGGACCTTTGAAAGACTTTTCCGGCCTCTGTACGCTGAATCGACCTCTCTCTCAGTAAAATCAAATAGCTCTGCTAAAGCTACTACGCGGCCCCTTCACAACTTCACTGTGGAATACTTCTGTCACTTGTGGCTGCCTCTCCAGAACTGGAATCTCCTCCAAAATCACTATCTCTTCCCCTCACTGACTCTGCTTCCCCTCTAGCTCGAAATCCTCTTCCTTGCTCAGCTGTTGCAGTTGGATAGCTCGATATGCCAAGGAAAGTCGATCTCAAGTGCGTCTTACTCCAATGCCATCAACCTCCTCTTATAATTTCTCGTTGGCTCACCAAAGATCATGAATAAATCCTCATCAATGACTAAGATCATCTCTAAGTCGATAAATGTGAGTTCTTAGAGAAATATCACCTTTGTCATTTAATTCCTATTAATTAATCAATTTTCCTAAGTTAGACTTAGGAAATATTTAATTATTGAATAATTAACTTAATTGAGCCATTTCTAGGTTTTTTCTCCTGAAACTTTTTATGGGTTCTGGAGATCTAGTGTTTCTAAGATTCTCTGACCAAAATCGAGACTAGAACACCTATTTGATGCTACCAAGCCATCAAAAACTAACAATATGACCCAAGACAGGGTAGAATAATGTCTTTAAGAAAAATATCCATATCCATCATTGAATTAGAGACCAAAAGCCAATCTAATCGACTGGAAACCTGGTGTCTACCCCCCCTCCTATTATTCCATGTGAAGACATCATTAATGGTTCGCACATAAACTAACTATAATTGTTTCATAAAATCAAGAAAATTGGTTGATTCCGGGTCTAACTTACGAATCCTGCCCTTCTTTTCATCCAAAGTCCTAATAAGATTAAAGTCCTCCACTACAACTTAGAGTGGTTAGAAACAAAAGACTAGTGAGTCTAAATATCATTCAAAAAAGTTAACTTCCTCGTCCTGTATGAGGACCGTATACCACCGTTAAAAAATCCATTTCCTTAGATCCTATATATTTGAAACTGCCAGACAAAAGGGAAGGGCTTGCCATCTAGTCATGAAAAAGTACCTCTAGTGGATTCCACAAAACTACTAAGCCTCTAGTGCTACCCTGAGCATCTAGAGCCATAATTTCACATCCCTTCCAACAATGATGACTCATATCCCACAATTTAATCATAGAAGTCTTAGTTTCCTGCAAAATTACCAAGGCCTAATTTCCATTTTTATCTTATTACGCAAATAACATTGTTTCCATTTAACGTTGACACCTCTTATATTACACGTTATGATTTTCATGGTGAAGAGTGTTGGGGTGGCAAAAAAAAAACGTTGAAATGTCTATAGTTGTCCCGAGTTTATAAGCTCTTCTCAAGTATTCTGGAATAACTCACGTGTTGTTTTTCGTCCTTCCCTTTTAACTTCCTTACCCATTGATTCTTTGCCTTTTTCCTTTAGGTAATGTGAGGGGAAACCGGCTTGAAGGATTTCATTATTCAGAGAGTGACTGTGCTTCCATTGTTGATAGTCCTATATGTATATCCCCTTATGATGGTCGGTCAATTCTACTAGATCTTGCAAATCCTAATCATTCAAAATATCCACAAGAGCTCTCTATTCTCCATCTACAGTATCAACATTTTTCTCCGTCAAAGGCATAACTTCCACTATTCCTCAAAACTAAAGGAAGGTGTATGATTCTATCTCTTCCTATAGTAATTCACATTTTTTCTTGAGTTCTTCTCTTGATAATTCAATAGTGGTTTCAAGCATCATAATATTTGCTGGCAAAGAAATGTCTTCCTCCATGCCATCCAAAGTTGCAAACACTTTTTTCTCATCAAGCTTCTTAGGAAGTTGGGATTCTTTATCTCGATTACTCATTCTTCTAGGGGGCACTTTGATAAAACCCTCCTTGACATACTGCCCCAAATCTTGTTGCTCTTTTCAATGAAGAGGAAAATACTGAAACAATCATCCATGCTCGTGGCAAAATTCATAGTGAAATGAAACATGTTCATAATCTAACGGTTGAGTCCATTCCTCCCTTTGGTACTCCAAATCAATTGACTCTGGCAAGGGTTGGGATATGCTCATATAAACACATCCTCGGATAATACATTTGTCTCCTGTGCTTGGTAAGTTCAGAAACCTTCACAAATTTTCCAATCACATTGCCAATTCCTTCCATGATTTCAACAATCCAAAAGTTGATTGGAAAAGACTAAAGCCGAACCCAAATTGGGGCAGCTAGAAACTCCTCCTTGTCGAGGTTGAAACATTCTTCTCAATGGCACATATATAACCCTGCAATGTTAAAAAAATAGGGCTCTCCCTTGAACACCCTATTTTTAATCCTCCAAACTCAAAAATAATCACTGTAAAAAACCCCTTTGGGCCTGGTTTTAACTCAATTTCTCGCTTAGGATGCATTTGTGGGGAATCCACTATTCAAGTTCTTTTTTCTATTGGACAAAATCTTATACATTTACAAATAAAAGCATGATCTTTCATTCGACGCCAATGATTTTCCAATCTACTCAGAGGGATAACCAATCTTGGATTTTTGGCAGCTTTTGGAAGACAATGCCCTCTCAAACCAGCCTACCATTGAGCCCCCAAAATTGGGGCTTCCTAAGAACTCCCACTAGATTTTGACTTACCTGAGAAACCTGTCCCTTAGTTCAGATGTCTGAATACTGCATTTTTGAAATAGGGGGTTCCAACCCCCCCACCCGCACACTCATTACCAACTCTCATATGCAAACGAACAAAACCCGGATCCAAGATTCACAAAAGAAAAAAATCCTAATTACAAGAAGCAGTTGCATGCATCAAACCTTGTCAAGAATAGTTTATGTTGAGTTTAAATTGTTTGGCTTTATATGTTTTATTTTAAAAAATATATTTACTTTTAATTTATATTCGACCCAACATGATGAATAGTAATTAAGATTAAATTCTATTTCAGAGACGTGTTTTCATTTTGTTATACACACTTGTGCATAAAACCTTGTTCTTGACCTTGTTAGCTCTGCTATAAGACTAAGCATTTGATGGATAAAAAGAGGTTGGGCAGTGCTGGTTTTGGTTGCAAAGGGCTCGCAACAATTTTTCCCTTTCCTCCTTGATTTTCCCTATAACTCCATAAAACCCCACTATCCCTGTTTTATACCCACATTTGGCATAAAAACAGTGTTTCCTTAGCTTCCAGGTGTTTTTTGTTTAAACATTATAAAACCTCGATAACCCGTCCAAACCCTTTCGCAAGCCTTTTTCACGTCATTTCATTTAAAAACTTGTGCGTTAAAGCCCACCGTTCGATCCTCTGCCTCGCGATCCAACGATATACGCTACTCCCGCTCCCGTAACCTGCACGTTTATTAGTCTGTGGGGAAAGCGGTTTCCCGCGAGTCACGTCTGCCATGCGTCAACGCTTGAGTGGTATCGCGCTCACCCTGTATGAATACCCCTGCCTCCCGAAAGCGGTGCGCGGAAACTACTTACCGCCCATTGTACTGTTCCCCGCCCGTTAACGTCCTCACACCTTTCTCGTGTAATGAACATTGGATCCGCTGCTCCTTGATCTGATGGCTCTTGTTTGTCTCCGCCCGTTTTCCCTGATAGCCCCCTCCGATTCAATCTCCGCCGTCCATCTACAGGATTCGACGGCTGTTGTTTATTCCCGTCCCGCCCATGCATCCTCCATGTCATTTTCGTGCCTCTGGCTTGTATCATTCACCCGAAGGATGAAGCGTTCACCTACTTGTACCTGGCGCAGTTATTCTTCAGCAACTGCATTCAAAGCATTATGGTTGAAGAGCAAAAAGGATGTGCCTCGAGTGGTTAAACGCCTTCGACAGTTATGGAATTTGTTCCATACGGCATTCCACCGGTTCGTGAAGTACAACAGAGTACCAGAAAGGGTCATTTTGTTCATTAAAACAGTTAGATTGTATCAGTAACCCATATCAGATAGTTAATGTGGTTGGTGGTCAGTTATGACCCCTCCATGCATAGGATAGCAGATATTTTTGTAACCATCTTCTATATATACTCAGAAAAAAGAGGTAATGAGGGTTGATGGTTGATGAATGTTATTTTGATGTAAAGTTCAACTTCTGGAGACTATAACTACTATGATACCTGCAGCTTCTGGTCTTCATTTTTAGCTAATACAAGATTCTTTTGCTGTTAATTTCTCACTTTCCACTTCTTCTTTGTTCCAGGCTGTCCCTGTTATGCATTTTTCATGAGCTCTTGATGTTTAGCATTAGAGGGGCTGTCATCCCACCTCTTTGTTAAGATCTAGTATGTATCAATGAGTGTGTATGCAGGTTTCTATTATTTTAATGCCAGAGAGCTGTCATCCTGTCTGTGCATTAGGAAATAGATTTACAGACCTTTTAACTAGTTGCAGTCGGCCATCACAGGGTCCTGTGCATCTGCTGGTGTGGTCAGTATTCTCCATGTTCACCTATTTCTTAAACTGTGAGTAATTGGTGGTCTAAAGCCTTGTAGTCTGGGGGTGTTCACCCATGTCTGGGGTTAAGCATAGTAGGAGTGGTCATCTGGCTTGAATATGCATCATTCCTTCCATTCATCCACCATTTATCCAACATTTTGTTGAGTTTGTAATGTTCCCGAGCATCTTTGATATACAACCTAGGAGAGTTTCTTGGGGTGATAATATTAATTGGCGCCGTTGCTGGGGAGAGGAGATTGAAGCTCGGCTTCCCTGGGAGAACGACACAGTTCCAGATTTTGATGATAGACAAGGTCTGGGCACATTTCTGGTTGTAATCATCTATCTAGCGACTCCACTGGAGGAAAACCAACCTTTGGCAACTCCACATTGAAGCTCTGGCTCAGTTTGTGAGACATACTCAAAGAAATCCTCAGAAATCACCGGCTGAACTAGTGCCTGACTCTGAGAGGACTGTCAAATCGAAGAAAGCATCACAGAAAGGGGCATCAGGATCAGGTAAGCCTAAGAAATCTCATGCACCTCTGAAAGATAAAGTTATTACTAAAGATATACAGATTGAAGATTTAGAATGCAACACTGTTGATAAGGAAATTCCTTTAGAGATTTATTCAACCCCTTGTGCAGTTAGTTCCGCTTTGAATCTCAGTCCAAAGAAAACTTCCCATACAGTCCATAGCATCCCTTTGTCTCTGCCATCCATCACATTACTTCCTACTATTCAATCTGCCAGTACCCTTCCACATATCCCTATCATGGCAGGCCAACAAGCACCCACGAAGATAGAAAGAATTGTAGTTGCCAGAAATGGACCTTTGGTCCTGCCTGTTCTTTTGAATCCTATGCTTATGGGAGAATATCAAAAATATATGCCTAATTTCACTGGCACATAGGGAGTAACAACAAAAGAACACCTTGAAGCTTTTTACAATTATGCTGATAACTTAGATATAAGTGAAAATGATGTGTGGATGAGAGTTTTTGTCCAGAGCCTTGATGGAGAGGCCAGGAAGTGGTTCAGAGAATTACCCCAGAGATCTATAACTGATATTGAAGCCTTAGATGATGCATTTTTGAAGCACTGGGGAGATAAAAAAGACTTGTTGTATTACCATACTGAGTTTGGTAACCTGAAGAGGGAAAATGGTGAATCATTGCCTGATTTTAATAAAAGATTCAATCGTATGTATAGTAAGATACCAGCTGAGGTAAAGCCTACCCCCACCTCTGCCAAACTCACTTATGCCAATGCTTTTGACTCTGATTTCTGCCTATTGTTGAGAGAAAGGAGATGTGCTACTCTGGTAGACATGCAGGATGCAGCCCTAGAAGTAGAGTCTAATATCATGGCTGCAGAAAAGCTCAAAGGTCAAGCTGACAGAAGGAGGCAGAGAGGTCAGGCTTCTACTTCTTCTGCATCATCTTCAGAGCCTAAATTAGACAAAATGACTAAGATGATAGAGTCATTGGCTGCTGAAATTTCTAAGCTAAAGGTTGAGCAAAATTCAGGAAAGACAAGGCAGCAGAACACATTTGCTCCAAGAAATCCAAATCCATTCAGAAGAGCAAATGAGTAGTTAAAAATAATTCAGAGGGGTGAAGAATCAAAAGAAGAACAGAAAGTGAAAGATCCTTTTTAAAATGTAGTCATGGAGGATGACCAATTTGAAGATGAGGATGAAATTCACTGCATGGAAGATAAACGCAGCGCTGCATTTTTGACTTTGGCTGCTTATGAAGAATCATTGCTGCAGGAACATGTCAGTCATGAGTGGGATAGAGAAGCTGTCCTACAAAATGAGGAGCAGTGAAGATATAACCTGAGGTCAAATGCAAAAAATGTCAAAGAGAATCCTGCCCAAAGAGCTGCTGACAAAACAAAGTCACAGAAAAACAGACAGAGAAGACCAGCAACTGATCCAGTCATTCTCAAAGCTCTAGTTCAAGAGGTAAAAGGTTCTGATAAGTTATCTTCTTCTTTCATCCTTGAGTCAGAAGTCCAGAAATTAAAAATATCTGTGCCTCTGGTTGAGTTGGTAAAGAGTGAAGCATTTAGAAAGCCTATCCTTGAAGCCCTTGAGCTGGAAATCACACAAACCTCCACTAACTCTGTCAATTTGCAAGATGACAAGCCTGCTGTTGTACTTAGCCCCATGATTGAACTTGCTGATAATAATTCTCCATCTTTTTATGTCTCCTTGACCATTCATGATAAAATTCTCCACAATTGCCTGCTAGACATAGGGGCCAACCACAATTTAATGCCTAAAGCTGTCATCGAAGAGTTAGGCCTTGATATCACTAGACCATATCATGATTTATTTTCTTTTGATTCAAGGAAAGTGAAATGCCTAGGATTAATCAAAGACCTGGCCATTACCCTAACTCAGCTGCCCATGAAGAGTATGATGATGGATATTGTGGTAGTAGATGTCTCTCCTAAGTTTGGCATGCTGCTATCCAGAGGATGGATTAAGAGACTAGGTGGGACATTATAGAATGATCTATCTTATGCCACTTTCCCAGTTTTTGGAGGGGAAAGCAGGAAATTGTATGGATAAGCACATCTGGCATACATCATCAATGATGAGAAGAATCCTACCAATCATCCCATTTATGCTGTGGACACTGATTTTGGAGCATGTATCCTCCAAATGGAAGAATCCTAGAAGGCCTCAATGCAGATCAGGAAACCAACAGTTCAGGCCAAAGAAGAGCAAGGAAATCAGATTTGGGAGATGTTTTTTAATGGAGCATGTTCCAGGGAGACTACAAGAGCAGGGGTGGTGCTAGTATCTCCATAGAAAGAAAACACACTTCTATCTTTCAAGCTGGATTTTCAAGTCACAAAAAATATAACAGAATATGAAGCTCTGCTATTGGGCCTTAATGCAGCAAAAGACAGAGGAATTAGGAACATTAAAGTGTTTGGAGATGCTGATCTGATCATTCAGCAAGTTAATAAAACTTTTCAAGCAAAGCACCCAAGGCTGAAAGCATACAAAGATGAGGTATGGAGAATCATAGATTCTTTTGATTATTTCTGTATTTCATATATTCCTAGAGCCAAAAATCAACTTGTTGATTCCATTGCTGTGTCTGCTAGTCTGTTTATCCCTCCTATGCCTCCCAGACTAGTATATGAAGTCCAAATGAAATATAGACCATCATTGCCTGATAATGTCCACCACTGGAAACTCTTTGATGATGATGAGGAATTGAATAGGTTTCTGCAAGTCATTGATGAATTTTCTGAATGAAGCCTGAGAAGAAAGCCCCAAATCCCAGCTTAGAAATAAAATTAGTAAAAATAGCATTGTCCAACTTCCCAGCAATCATATTCCAAAGGGTCTAATTCCTCTTGAAAGACTGTTAGACTAGAATGATGTGCCTTACAAGGCTGCCCAAAAACAAGACCAATATGCAGTCTGTAAGCATGATATAGGAAGTCCTGGTCAGCCTAGATACATAAACTTGTCCACTCATCTGTCTGCTGACCAAAGTTCTGAATACTGCAAATTAATGAAGTAATTCGTTGATGTGTTTGCCTGGGAATATAATGACCTCAAAACTTATGATAAAAAGATTATTCAGCATAAAATCCCTTTAGAGAAAGACACCATTCCTTTCAAATAGAAGCTGAGACCAATAAATCCTATGCTTCTTCCTCTAATTGAAAAAGAAATTAAAAAGTTGTTGGCTGCCAAGATCATAGTCCCTCTCAGATATTCAAAATGGGTAGCCAATTTGGTGGTGGTGAGGAAGAAAAGTGGAGAAATCAGACTGTGTGTTGATTTCAGAAACTTGAACAAATTCTCTAAAAAAGACAATTATCCCCTACCAAAGATGGACCATTCTCTGCAGAAGGTCTCAGGAGCCAAAGTGATGTCTTTCCTGGATGGATTTTCAGGTTTTAATCAGATTGCTGTGCATCCAGATGATCAAGAGAAGACTGTATTTACTACTCCTTGGGGCACTTTTATGTATGCCAAAATGCCTTTTGGATTGATGAATGTTGGAGCAACCTTTCAGAGAGCTATGGATATATAATTTGTGGGAGAGAAGGATAAATTTGTCCTTATCTACCTTGATGACATAACAGTTTATTCCAACAGCCATTAAGACCATTTGCAACATTTGAAAAAAGTGTTTCTGAAGTGCAGGAGGTTTGGGACTTCAGTCAATCCTAAAAAATCACAATTTGCTTTAGAAGAGGGCAAGCTGTTGGCACATATTGTTTCTGCTGCAGGTGTCCGAATTGACCCAGAAAGAGTAAAAGCAATACAGACTTTGTCTGTCCCGAGATCAAAGAAGGATATTCAGTCATTTCTGGGAAAAATTAATTTTGTAAGGAGGTTCATACCAAATTTTGCAGAACTGGTGAAGCATGTTACCTCCATGTTGAAGAAAGGATCATAAGTTAAGTGGATTGATGCAGCAAGAAAATCATTTGAGTCTATTAAAAAAACCATTATGGAAGCTCCCACTCTAAGCAACCCAGATTACAGCAAGGAGTTCCATATATTTTCATTTGCCTCTGAAGACACCAGTGTAGTAGTTCTATTGCAAGCAGATGAAGAAGGTTTAGAGCATCCAGTGGCATTTTTCAGCAAAAATTTAAGGGATGCTGAACTGAGGTATGATATTATTGAAAAACGGGCATATGCCCTTAACAAATCCTTGCAAGATTTCAGAGTTTATATCTTGCATTCCAAGATAATTGCATATGTACTCTCTGCTGCAATAAAATATGTCTTAACACAACCTAATGCTGATGGAAGAAGGGCTAAATGGATTGCAAATATGATAGCATTTAATATAGAACTGAAGCCCACCAAGCTGGTCAGAGGTCAAGGTCTTGCAAAATTATTGGCTGAGGAAAATTGCAGATCATTGGATATTGATTTCCTGTGCACAGTTGCAGAAAGTGGTCAAACAGATGAAGAAGAGGAAGCAGTTGAACCAAACAGAAAGCAGTCAATAGCAGAAAATTTAGCTTCTTGTGATTGGTATTATGAAATAATCAATTTCCTGTTGAAGCTAGAAATACCTTCAGGATTTACTCAAAGTCAAGCCAGAACTATTAAGCTTAGGGTAGCTAAATATTGCATTAATGAAAATCTGCTCTATTGGAGGGATCCATCTGGAGTGCTTTTGAGGTGTCTGGAAAAAGAGAAATCAATAGAAGTCATGCAACAATTTCATTCCAGCATGTGTGGAGGGCACCATTATTGGAAAACTACTACCCACAAAATTCTCAGTGCTGGGTACTATTGGCCCACTTTATTTTCTGATGTATTTTTATTTGTTAAGTCTCGTGACAGGTGCCAAAGATTTGAAGGAAAACAGCAGTTGAAGTCCCTGCCCCTAAAACCAATACGGGAAAAAGGACCTTTTCAGCAGTGGGGCTTGGATTTCATTGGAGAATTCAATCCACATTCCAGTGGCCAGCACAGATGGTTATTAGTAGCTATTGATTATTTCACTAAGTGGATTGAAGCAATCCCTACCAGGAAGGGTGATCATAAGGTGGTCATGAAGTTTTTAATTGAAAATATCTTTACCAGGTTTGGTTGTCCATATAAATTAATCACAGATAATGTAGCAGCCTTCAGGGCAAACGAATTGGTGGAAATGTGTGATTCAATGGGTATTAAACTTGTTCATTCTACCTCATACTATCCTCAAGGAAATGGTCTAGCAGAATCCTCTAATGAAAGTCTGATCAAAATAATTAAAAAGCTGCTGGAGGACAATAAAAAGAATTGGCAAAGCTCAAATATGCATTGTGGGCTGACAGGGTAACCATTAAGAAATCCACAGGGAATTCTCCTTTCAAGCTGGTATATGGTACTGAAGCTGTATTCCCAATTCAGCTAACTCTACTTGTGGCAAAATTACTTCAAACAGAACAGAATGAGGAAGAAAACATGGCAAAGAGGATCACTGATTTAGCAGAGGTACATCAGATTAGAGAATAGCTGGTTGAAAAGGCTGCAGCACATTAGAAAAAATCAAGGAAGCCTTTGACAAGAAGGCAAAAATAGATATTTTCAGGTTAGTGACTTGGTTTTGAAGTGGGATGCATTGAAAGAAAAGAAAGGCAATCATAGGAAGTTTGATGCTTTCTAGACAGGCCATTTTATTATTTCACAGATTCAAGGGAACAACACCTTCATACTGAAAAGTATGGGAGGAGAGACAGTTTTTGATGGCCTAGTTAATGGGCATTTTCTGAAAAATTATGTGGTTTAAGGTCTTTGGCCTTAAAAGTTGTAAATATTTGGTTTTATTTAGTTTTGTGTAGGCAAAGTAGACTCCATGCCCAATGGAACACTAGGAATTTTGCTTATTTGTTTTCATCATGAAGGCATTGATCTGCAGGTTTTTGAGACCTCACAGGGAGGATCTCATCCCCAGAAGGAGCCAGTGTTAGCTCTGCTATAAGACTAAGCATTTGATGGATAAAAACAGGCTGGGCAGTGCTGGTTTTGGTTACAAAGGGCTCGCAATAGTTTTTCCCTTTCCTCCTTCATTTTCCCTATAACTCCATAAAACCCCACTATCCCTGTTTTATACCCACATTTGGCATAAAAACCGTGTTTCCTTAGCTCCTAGGTGTTTTTTGTTTAAACATTATAAAACCCCAATAACCCGTCGAAACCCTTTTGCAAGCCTTTTTCATGTCATTTCATTTAAAAACTTGTGCATTAAAGCCCCGCCGTTCGATCCTCTGCCTCGCGATCCAACGATATACGCTACTCCCGCTCCCGTAACTTGTACGTTTATTAGTCAGCGGGGAAAGAGGTTTCCCGCGAGTCATGTACGCCACGCGTCAATGCTTGAGTGGTATCGCACTCACCCTGTACGAATACCACTGCCTCCCGAAAGCGGTGCGGGGAAACCGCTTACCACCCATTCTACTATTCCCCGCCCGTTAACGTCCACACACCTTTCTCGTGCGATGACCGTTGGATCCGCTGCTCCTTGATTTGACGGCTCTCATTTGTCTCCGCCCGTTTTCCCCGATAGCCCATTATGATTCAATCTCCGCCATCCATCTCCAGGATCCGACAGCTGTTGTTTATTCCCGTCCCGCCCATGCATCCTCCATGTCGTTTTCGTGCCTCTGGCCTATATCATTCACCTAAAGGATGAAGCGTTCACCTACCTGTACGCGGCGCGGTTATTCTTCAAGAACTCCATTCAAAGCATTATGGTTGAAGAGAAAAAAGGACATGCCTTGAGCGGTTAAATGCCTTCGGCAGTTATGGAACTTGTTCGATACGGCATTCCACCAGTTCGTGAAGTACAACAAAGTACCAGAAAGGGTCATTTTGTTCATTAAAATAGTCAGATTGTATCAATAACCCATATCAGATAGTTAATGTAGTTGGTGGTCAGTTATGACCCCTCCACGCATAGGATAACAAATATTTTTGTAACCATCTTCTATATATACCCAGAAAAAAGAGGTAATGAGGGTTGATGGTTGATGAATGTTATTTTGATGTAAAGTTTAACTTCTGGAGACTATAACTACTGTGATACTTGCAGCTTCTGGCCTTCATTTTCAGCTAATACAAGCTTCTTTTGCTGTTAATTGCTCACTTTCCATTTCTTCTTTGTTCCAGGCTGTGCCTGTTATGCATTTTTCATGAGCTCTTGATGTTTAGCATTAGAGGGGTTGTCATCTCACCTCTGTGTTAAGATCTAGTATGTATCATTGAGTGTGTATGCAGGTTTCTGTTATTTTAATGCCAGAGAGCTGTCATCCTGTCTGTGAATTAGGAAATAGATTTACAGACCTTTTAACTGGTTGCAGTCGGCCATCACAGGGTCCTGTGCGTCTGCTAGTGTGGTCAGTTTTCTCCATGTTCACCTATTTATTAAACTGTGAGTAATTGGTGGTCTAAAGCCTTGTAGTCTGGGGGTGTTCACCCATGTCTGGGTTTAAGCATAGTAGGAGTGGTCATCTGGCTTGAATATGCATCATTCCTTTCATTCATCCACCATTTATCCAAGATTTTGTTGAGTTTGTAATGTTCCCGAGCATCTCTGATATACAACCTAGGAGAGTTTCTTGGGGTGATAACAGACCTCTTGATCAAGAGTGCAACTATATTTCAATTTCTATTAGATTATGCCTTAGAATGAAATTAGAGTGACTATGATGACTAAGAAACTTGATATGAAGTTAATTTTTTTCTAACCATTTATTACCTTTAGTGGGATAACTCTATTCTAGACATTGATGTGATTATATAATCAATGAAATTCTATCATTGAGAAACTCACGTACAATGTCTATACAATTTTACAATTTTATATAGAATTATTATAGTATGGTGTGTATATCACTCGAGAGATTTGGTCCCTCTCAGTGCTTGATAAATCCAGAGTTAAGATGGATCTAGGCTATTATATAAAATAATATGATTTTATAGAATTTTAGATAAATATTTAATTTTAAATAGTGAATTTTGTTTTAAAAAATAAAAAGTAATCATGGATGATATTAGTTTAAGATTTTATTGGGATAAATTAGGGTTTTATATGGAATAAAACTTGTTTTATAAGTTATGTGCCATGAAATGTCTTGGTGATAATAAATGATGAGAAACAAATTAAAATATTATAAGGAAGTTTAGATCACATCCAAATTTGAAAAGTAATTGCGGTGTGATAAATAATAAAAGGATAAGAGAATTATATATTATAAAGAAGTCCTTAATCTTAATTTAGAAGATCAAACATATTTTTTATTATAATTAGCATAAAAATGAAAATTATTGTTACTAAAATAATAATGAACTTTTACGACATTCATAGTTAAATAAGGTGTTGGCAATTGTTAAAATATTGTAGGATGAAAGAATTTGTCATTTTTGTGATATTAAATTTTGTAGAATGCAAGAATTTGTCATCTTTGAGATGGTAAGAAGGTGGAGGATGAAACACATTCTTTGTGAATGTCCCTATGCCTACAACGTGTCTCAATTTTTTCATCAAAACTATGGAGATTTAGAGAAACTTCTCCCAAATATTTCCAAGAACAAATGGAAAATTATAAAGAAACCTAAGTAATTATTTATCCATTTTTCTTGATATTTGATGGATCGAAGTTGGTCATCATCATCATTAAAAAATAAAAAACTACAAAAAAAACACACATTTTTAACTCTAAAGAAAGAGTCAATTAGAGGTTGGGGGAAATTGAAAGGGATTTATAAAATATGGTTTATGTCCATTATGCAATTATAATTGTGATTTCATATGTTGGGGAAATCAATAAGGTTTTAGAGCGAATAATACCTTTTTTAATAAAGTCTTTGAGTTTTTCTTCACATTTGATTTTGCATTTTTGACATACCATGGGCATCTTTTTGTAATTTAAGGGTGGTTTTTAGTATTGGGGAAGTGGGTTTCATGAGAAACATTATTTCAAGTAAAAGGAAGTGGGAAAGTGCTTAATGGTTGTGAGCAAGTGATATCCAATGACAATTTTCTTCATAATTTCTTTTGGACCATCCCTTTTTGCTGCAAACTATAGGTAGGGGGTCATGTGGGCCTTGTCACATTTGTTTGAGAGAGGGGAATGTATTTTTATATTGGCCATTGTTTCGAAAACTTGTTCACCTTAAACAATAATTTATAAAAAAACATTTTGACTTCCAAGAAAAAGAATAATAAGAAGAAAGTTTGGGTGACATTTAGGACTTTAAAGCTAAATATTTGTAGAGTTCCTGCACTTATCATGTTTTCTATAATGAAAAATGCATTTTAGTTGCTAATCATGTTTTAGGGCATTAACCTAGAACAAAAGTATTCTTATATTAAGAAAAATATACAGATTCAAAGAGAAGGGAAGGGTATGGAGCGATTTTAAGGATCTATAATATTTGTGTTGTAGAAATCTTGGAAAATATTTATACTTCTTGAAACATCAACTACAAATATCTTGCAATGGGTTGCAATGTTGTTTAATTTTATTTTTTCTTTATATTTTGCAAAAACCATGATTTTTTTCATGTAAAATGATTCGATTCTATAAAAATATAGGTGATTTTTTTCATGTAAAATAATTTGGCAGTGACACTAGTCCTAGGCCAAGGAGAATTGAGGCTACCATGTGCTCCACTGTAACATAGATGTTTGGTCTAAATGATTGTGATTGAGAGGGTTATTGGATATACACATTGATCGAAATCTTAAGGGGGATTATAACCTAAGTTAAAATGTATAAGTCATAACGTCATATTTTTATGTAAAAGGGAACTTAATCGACATGTAATTGATGGGTTCAACCCTAACCAAAGTTGAATCCATCAACAATACATTTTATAAGAAGGCAATAGGAAGAGAGTGAAGGGGGAGAAGGAGAGGTCCCAAAATTGGCCTCATTGCATGTAATGGTTCTTCTTAATGGAATTCTTCTTCTTCTCCAATTTTGACTCTCTCTCTTCATATTTTTGTGATTTATTTCAGTTCTTGTATTTTTATCAATGTTCTTGTGATTAGTTTCATGTAAGATATGTATGTTTTCTCTCCTCCTCTCTCAACATTCTTGGCTTCTGGATCTTAGCCCTCATATCTTCATTCTCCATTGTAGGAGAATTTTTACATGGATTCACTACATCCATTGGTCTGCAAAATGGAGGTTTCATGACCTCTACGACAACCCATGTTGCTCTATAAATGCTTGGCATCCTTTGTGGTCCTTTGCACTTGGTATGGCCTACACATATCCTTTTAGAAGGTGAAAAATAACTCATTTGAAAGGACTTTTTGATATCTTTAATGGGTTTTTTATAGAATTTGATTTCGTTTCCTTGTTTGAGAGATATGAACGATTGAATTTACACGTCTGTAATGTTGACACTGTGTGTACCATGAGTTTCAGGAATAATTTCTCACTCCATAGGTCATCAAAGTGAAAGTGTCTTATATAAATGGAAATATCTCTTCAATACCTCAAATGGGTCTTCAACGAAATTTGATCTCATCACCCATAGCAAAAGTTATTAGCAAAGTTGCAACAAGAGGTATATTGCTAGAAAAAATTCAAAAGAAAAGAAAAGAAAAGAAAACTATGGTTTTGGGTAAATGACACAAAACCTTCTTTACATTGCAGCTTAGCACATTCTAATCATTATGGTTATGGGTCATCCACAAGCCTATGGATATGGGTTAACCACACAAAACCTTTTTCTTCATTGGGTCATGGCATATTGTAATCATGATGGTATACAAAATATAATGGGGTCCCTCTTTTTTATTTATCATTTTGAATGATGGGGACCATCATTATCTAGGAGGGGGGTATTGATCCAAATCTTAGGGGGGGACTATAACCTAAGTTTAGATGCATAATTCATAATGTCATATTTTTATGTAAAAGTGAACTTAAACATCATGTAACTAACGGGTTTAGCCCTAAACAAAGTTGAATCCATTAACAATACAACTTATAAGAAGGAAATAGGATGAGAGTGAAGGGGAGAAGGAAAGGTCCCAAAATTGGCCTCATTTCATGTAATGGTTCTTCTTAATGGATTTTTTCTTCTTCTCCAGTGTTGGATCTCTTTCTTCATACTTTTTTGATTTATTTCAATTATTATTTTATCAATGTTCTTGTGATTAGTTTCATGTCATATCTATATGTTTTCTCTCCTCCTCTCTCAACATTCTTGGCCCCTAGTTGCGAGTAATTCTGCATTGTTAGTTTGAACGAGGGAAAAAATTTCATTGAAATTTAACAAGGTATCCAAAATAGTGGAACGAAATCAGGGTTTCTATTATTTTTTATGGTTGCATTGAGATAACCCAAATATTTGTTATTAACATTCTTTTGTCCTCACTAAGCAATATCATGTTTCTAAAATCACATGATGCTTTATGGAGGATTAGATATGTGTAACAAACACAGTTTGTTTACGCTCTACCACGAACAAAGTTTGTTTACAGTCTAACACTAATGTAACAAACAAAGTTAGTAGTTACAAGTTAAATACTCCATAACACTTGGAATATGAAGATGCCCATTGAGTATATATATACATACATATACATACATACATACATATATATATATATATATATATATATATATATATATATATATATATATATATATATGATTTGGTTACAACTGAGGGTACCATATATATACCTAGGTGAGTACCCATTTATAAACAATGATGTCTTTTGAGGCATGCCTCTTCAATATACTAATCATTATCAACTATTAATTACTAACTATTTATATTCATAACATTTCCTTCCTCTCTAGAAAATATTTGTTCTCGAAGCTTATTGCTGATAAGATGTGTCATCTATTTGTTTGTTTTGTAATCTATTCACATGTTTTGGAATTCTTTGAGTTGCATATTCAATGATACAAGATGATAAGATCCTTAGAGTGATAAAAAAAATTGTCGACTTGAGAAGGGATCTAACCATCCTAAATCAATATTCTGTGAAACTTTTTAATTATTTTATAGATGGAATAAATTATTCTCATAAGACTGTATTTTGCAAACATCATTATTCTTTGGAACATAATTTTGTTGTTTCTATTCTAAGTGATACAAATATCCAAATTGATTGAGATTTTTTCTCTTGTGATTCAGATGTTGATAAGGAGTTTTTGTGATTTCATTTTCCCTTATCATGCATGTGGCATTTCCCTAATTTACTTCAGGTACTATTGTTGTTGAGTTGGTTGCATAATATTCACCTAGAATTTTTATCATATGAATTGCAACATCTGAATATGTTTTTACTTCAACTAGTTTTTCATTATCTTGAGTTGTGATATTGATTGGATCGGTATTCGTTCCTTTTTGTTGGACTTAAACATCTAATTATTTCGACGCTTCCTTCTTGATAAATTGTTGTTCTTCATTTTCCAACAACTTCTTGTACTTCTTAAGCTTCTTAATTTGCGTTAGTAATTTCTTGCTATGGTCCTTGAGGCAAGTAACTTCATTTTTTTGTCTGCAATAATATTTTCAACTTCCTTTTGCATATTTCGCATTTCCTTTTGGTTTCCTTGAAGAAATACTTTTGAGATATTTTTTACGTTTTCTGGTGTTACTAAATTCGGCTTCACTGTAACATCTTGTAGTGTTATGTTTTTTCTTTTATAGGAAAATGTCAAAAACTTATTTTTCGTATTTAGGATGAAGGACCCTAGTGATTCCTTCTAGGGTGAACCCAAAATTACGTCACCTCGATTGCTCCATAGGGATTGAACAAAGAATTGCAATATAAATGTATAATCCCTAATATTTAATTGTAATTCGGTTATGTGATATTGTTTTTTGTGCTAGAGGTCTAATTTTTCAATTATATTTGACTTTGGAATCACCAATTGGTTAGAAAATTCCAACCTTATATAATTGTTACCTTCGGCAAGAGTGATAGAAATATTAATATATTTTCCTGTAAGAGTTCCCTTAATTCTAAATAACACTGAAGCATAGTTAAATGAAGTTCCTGAGAATATTCCTCCCTTCATTTCTGACTTAGACTCTATTACTTTCTCATTGAGGATTGATTCAATTTTTCTTTGTGGAGATGAATTTATGGTTTTGAAGATAACCTAGAAGTCCAAATTCGTTTATATGGTTAAGGGTGCAAGGGAAAGGTCACAATTTTAGAATTTGGTCATTGAGGTTAATGGTTTCTCACAAATTAATATTTGATTCACTCCTGAACCTACCATATTTGGAGAACCTTTTATTAATTGAATACGAATGAAGCAACTATACAACAATAGGAAGTGTTTGCAGTTGTACAGTTTGGACTTAATGGTGCAAAGGAAAATTTCAGTGTGAGTGGAACCAAGCTCAATTGTCTTTCTATCCACGAATTTAAAATTGCAATTATAATAAGTTCACACAATGGTCTAATGGAAACGTGGTGGATTGGTGGTAACGTTGAGAAAAATATCAAGACAAGCATACTGCGGTGTCAGAGGGACATGCAACAGTGGGGCACAATTGTGTTGGGTGGGAGGACAAGCAATGAGGTCGACGGGTAAGGAACAAGGCCATGAGATCATGATAGTGGTTTGTCTGATGCCATGATTTGTTTGAGTTGCTAACAATTGTCGTGGTGTCTGCTCGTTAGGCGACCGCGGGACAATATTTGTTGGCGACTGCATACTGTCGCTGGACAATTTTTGATTGGTTTTATTTTTATTTTATTTTTTTAATCTTAAATTATTATATATAACGTGTTGGAAATACTAAGGGGATGAATCAATATTTCGGTTAATTATTTTAATCTTCAAAAATAATTGATTAACATTAACATCAGAAAAACATAAATCAACAACACCATTCAATAATGCATAATATCAGAGACAATAGACACAATATTTTTAAGTGCAAACCCTTCTAGGAGAAAAATCATCGAGTGTTTCTTAATATTTGTATTCAATAATTTAAATCAATTAGGAAGCTTCAGCGTCCAATATTTTTAGCTCCAACCCCCTGGTTTATAGGCTCCAACCTGAAAGATGTTCCAATTCCCTAGTTTACTAGCTCCAATTAGAAGGACACTCCAACACCTTGTGTATGCTCCAACCTGCCCTACCACCATAGTACCGCCCTAAAGCATTCTTAGGATCCGACCTGAAGGAGACTCCACTCTCTTGCCTTGCACCACCCTACCACCCTAATCAACAAGCTGCCACTTTCCCTGAAGGCTCCAACCTTCAACTCACCACCATAGATGATGTTTCATATATTTTCATACTAGATCCACCTATTCTCAAAACAACTTCAAAACTATCAATTTCGCTTCTACACAAACAACAAACCCTAGCTTCATAAAAGGTCAATTTACTTCTTCTCAAGCATTGAAAACCTTGGGCACATCCTCTGCTTACATAGTCTAATAACTTTGCTCATAATTCAAGTCTTCTCAATAGTCCTAGCACAACAACCTCTGTCATTTGTACTCAACAAGTATTTTCATCAACAATGGTTAACAAAATGAGGAATCCTATAACTATGCATACTTTTTTCAACAATCATTAACCTTTTCAAGGCTTTGTTATACGTGACATCTAACCCTAACAACAATAATACACCTCTCTATCAACTCTTACAAAAACATATATCATTCACTCACAACATCTACATACACTTAGCTATACATGGCACGATTTGAAAGCCTTCTGCAACATACAAACCCTAGCATCTGCAACAAAACGAACTCATTTTAACATATACTTTGACACATTATAACAATGATATGTATATTAATCACCTTAACTGCATGCTAGCAACAACAATAATCCTCTGTCAAGAAGGCTATAACAATCCTGCTTGAAAAATGCACAACTATTGTGACCAAGCACTGTATATTTCTACAATCTGAAAATCACACACACAAATCTATAGTCCACAAGAACTACACAACTACAAAAATACAAGTTATGCTAGGACAAGCTATAGGTGTGCTCATTCAGATTTCCATCGATTGATCCAAGTGCATATTGGTGGCCACCCACCAAGTCCACTTGGACCCCCACCATTGTTTCTTTTAGCTTTTCAGTTTCCTTAATTGTAGCACATTTTACTATTTTTAGCAGTTTTTCGAGTCCTAAACTTTTGGAGCCGTTTTGAGGCCCTAAACGACGTTTTTTGGGAAAACTGGGAGCAACATGGGGCTATGGACCAATGTTGCTCTTCCCAAAGTTGTAGTTCTCATATAAATCTTTCTAACGAGATATTGTAAGCGTCAAACGAAGATTGTATGCCAAAGTTATGACCCCGAGAAGTTGATGTACCAATTTACCCCAACGAGGTCCATAGTTTGGCTTTTCATCTTCTAGGGTTAGGTTTTTGGATGTTTAGGGTTTTCCCATGTTTCTCAACAATAAATAGGTCTTCAAGCCTCGTTATAATACAGTTCAGAGGCATGTAGCTGCCACATCTCTTCTCAGAGATAAGCTACCATCGCCCTAGCTGGTTTATTTCCATCGCTGTTTGTAAGCATATTTCAGTATTTTACATTAATGAAATGAAATATTATTTCCACTCCATCTCTATGTTTATGGTTATCTTTGTAATTTATTGCGTTCCTGTTTAAATCCAGATCAGTGGTATCAGAGTGGTCTGCTTTTTCTCTGTTTTTCTTTGCATGTCCCCAACGAGGTCGAGATATAAGAAGTTAGAGCTTGAACTGGTCAAACCTTTGCAAGACCAGCCTCGCAAATCCCGACGGCCTCCCATGGCGAATGAGAAGAAAGATGAGGGGGCAGGAGATCCTATCAAAATCTTGCTCGAAGAAGCCCCCGAGCGACAAAGGAACGTGATGATGGACAACTTTGCCTAGATCCTTCAACGGCTACCCAGAGGCGGCACATCAGCTTCCAACAGCTACTCTGGAAACGCCACGCCCTTTAAGGTACAAGTTAATTTTGAAATCCCCATATTCGAGGGTTAGATAGATGTAGATGCCATAGATAAATGGTTAAATCTGCTAGAGGGTTATTTTTCTGTTCATGAATTTTCGAGTCGAGAAAAGATTGTTTTCGCTCTTCTCAAAGCAACCCCCCGTGTCAAGGACTGGTGGGAAACCTATTGTGAGAAGAAGAATGAAAATACCGGCTGACTATTTTCAGCTGCACCCACCTGGAATTCATTCCGAGATGCCATCAAGGAGCAGTACTACCTTGTCGAAAGCTATGAGGATCAATACATAAAGTGGACCACGCTGCGGCAGGTAAGGGACCAAGATGTGCCGGAGTTTACCAATATTTTCCATACCCTTTGCACAAAGTTGGGTATCAAGGATTCAGAGCAACATTTGATACTCAAATACCGTGGCTGCCTACATAATTACATCCAGGAAGAAATAGAATTCTTGAACATCTCCTCGCTTGGCACGACATACCGATATGCCATCAAGGTCGAGCAAAAGTTTAAACAGAAGAAGCGAGAATTTGGATCTACGAATCCGAAGCAAGTGAAAGGTGCCCCCAAACCGCAAAACAAAGGACAAAGCCAAGGCATGGCGGCCCAAGACAACCTGCCAAAATTGCAAGCAAAGAATAGTGCTGCGAAGCTGAAAAAGGACACGGGAAAATGGTGTGAGTTCCATAAGAGCTCCACTCACAACACGAGTGTCAGGCCAAGCAGCCACTGGTGGCTGAGCTAAGGGTTTCAGAATCAGATGCATGTTCTGACTCTGAGTCAGAACCCGACAAAAGGAATGACAAAGGGAAGCAAATTATCGATGCAGAGCCCAACACCACCATTTCCACCACAAAGATCCAGAAGGAGGAACCCGAAGATCCAGAGGAGGAGGAGCGTCTCTTCCACTCCCAGATGTGGGTAAAGGGATCCCCGCTATAGTTCATTGTCAACAATGAGAGCCAAAATAACCTCATTTCGGTAGAGGTCGTGAAACAGCTGGGCTTACTAACCACAACACATCCATAACCGTACACCATCGGGTGGCTTCACCAAGGATGGGATCTTCGCGTGAGCCAGTAGTGTCGCCTTCCATACAACATCAAGCCCTTCACAGATGAGGTATTGTGTGACATTGCTCCCCTTGAAGTTTGTGATGTACTATTAGGGCAACCATACTTGTGGAAGCGACATGCTATGTATGAATCAAGGCCCCATGCTATTATTATTACTTTGGGAAATAAGTTGTACAAGATACGGAGGTAGCACCATGTTGGTCACTTTAATTGTTTAATAATAAAACAGTCGAGTGCCACATTAATTATCAACCTGGGAAAGTCTGATTATTCAAAGGTGACTACGTACTGTATGTACTCAATCTTAATGGTATTAAAAGCTGTAGTATAAACAGTCTACTATCTATTAAATCCCTACTCTGTGTTACAGCAGTTACAGTAGTTACAGCCTATTGCAGAAAATGAAGTAAGAACAAATAACTTAAAGGAAACAAATCTGCAAAAGGAAGTGATGGCTGTCCTGCAAGAAAGGATCAGGACCCTATCCTCAGAGTAAGGACTTTCAACACCTGCCTCTGTTGTCCAGTTCACCCATACACTCTGTAAATCCTAATCACCGGTGAGGCACTCATATGCAACATCAATCAGTTAAAAAGGAAAACAGAGTTTCAGCAAAAGTAAATATCTTTAGAAGCAGTAACTGTAATATAAACAGAAACCATACACACACCACACAACAGAAAGAAGTTGGGTGAATCTTGTGATGAAGGTGGGCCCTGTCCCTCTCACAATATTCCCCAAAACACAGGAATTAAGATAAAATACTCAGAACAGAATTGTATTCATCTGCCAATAAACCATATTACAAAAAGAGATTCAGTCTCATCCCTTCACTACAAGTTCTGTGTTACAGTTTCTTTCCCTCCTTTCTGTCCTTCTCTCTAATGTAGATGTCTCCTCTTTATAGAGGAGACATCTATTACAAAAGATTTTCATACATTCTGACTCAACCCTTTTGTACCAAAAATAAGAAAGTTAGTTCTTGATAACAAAATATTGTTACAGTCATGAGGATCATGATCATTATGACCAATATAGTAATCGGTCAGACTCCTTTGCTAATGCAGATTTGTTACGCAAATCCCAACTGTTCCTCAAAGTGCGCGTGCTGTTCATGCTGTTTCAGCTTCGAGGTTTATGCTGTTCTTGCTGTTTCAGCTTCACGGTTTGCGCTGTTTCCGCTGTTTCAGCAACGACAAAATGTGATCCTACCAGTTAGGCAGTTTCAGCAATTAGTCAGCACTTTAATCAACTTCAGGGAACAATTATAAAGATAGCATGATTACGTGTTGAATAATTAAACATATAGTAATGAGGAAAGTTATTCTATACCTTTTGGAGTGATTAAGCCAAAACACTAGCAAAGGCTTCCAACTAAGGGTTGAAGAGGGTAATACAATGGCAAAATATACAGTCAAAAATAGACAAAATGGGAACCTAACATCCCCCCCAACTGAAAATGTTGCATGTCCACATGCAACGTCTAATCTGAATCGGAATCAGAATACTGGGCTGAACAGTGTAGATTGCTTATGCAGTAAGTGTAGAAAGTGTTGTCAACCATGTCTCTGAACCCTTGGGCATTCTGAAGTCTTTTCCATGCTGCCAATTCTTCCTTTTTAGTCAATGTAAATTGAGCCTTGTATTGTTCTCCAGGAAGCCATAAGAGAGGGAAATGAAAACGGTAACCAATCCACCGTTCAGCACACTGTCTCATGCATTTTACATAATCAGGTATCCGTGATATTGCTGCCTAAAGATTAAGGGGATTGTAGGGATGGTATTCCCGTCTTTCCTTGGGACAGTGTTCCCAGAATAATTCATTTGCTTTTATGGCCAGAGGTCCTTTAGCTTTGACATAATGTTGGCAGTCTTCCAAGACTGCTGCTTGCAGATTCCTAATGTGATCGGTCATCCCTGGTTCTCTTAGATTCCGTTGATGTTCCATAAGGAAGATGGCTACATTCTGTGGTTCTGAACGAATCCATAGAAGACAGTTCTCCTCGTTGTGTTTTGCAGACATGAAAGCATTCTGCCAAGTGAGTTGATTGGCCAAAAAGGAAATAAAAGCTCTTATTTGAATATCACCACAAATAGGAAGTAAATTAATCTTTCTATCTTCAGGCATAGCCTCATTGTGAAGATAGAGTTGACACAGCAGATTCTGGTCATTGTTTGGTGCTTCTGCAAAAGTTTCAATGAATTGCTGTGGTGTAGAGACCTGGTGTGGTCTTCCATCCTTTATTGCTTTTAATTGGAGGAACGCTAAGCGTTCTCTCAAGAATACAGAATAATTAAAAGAAGGCTTTCTTGTAGCCAGTAAGCGCTGGACCAAATCGAAGATAAGGGAAAGTCTGGCTTTTAATTGCTTATTTTCTTTGTGCTGTGCACGAGACTGTTCCATTGCTTCCCAATTCCTATAGGCATAGTTAAACCATAATGACTTCTGCTGTTGAAATGCCTTTCCTTGGGAGAGCTCGTATTCTGCTTTCCATGTGTTTCTTAATTCTTGAAAACTAGAAGTCTATGCATGAGCATTGCTAACACAGGGAGGCTCATTTTGTATATGCACAGTTGTAAAAGATTTTGATTCTGGTTTCTGCTCACCAATAACTTGGGTAGGCCGGGGTGGTTCTATTTCTTCTTCTGGTTTCTGCTCATCAATAACTTGGGTAGGCCGGGGTGGTTCTATTTCTTCTTCTGGAATCCTTGAAGGCCCTGCTGGTTCTTGTGTAACAACAGGGTGTTCCTTTTTAAATATAACAGGGCTGGCTCCAGTCAATGGGACTGCAATTATTTTATATCTTGCTTGAGTATAGATATCCCCACATTCACTGCACATGTATTCACTGTATTGCTCTTTCTCTACACTCTTTTCAGCTTGAGATGTTACCTGAGCTAACATGTACAAATTGAGTTCTTCTTTATAGGCTTCCCTAGCCATTGCTAACTCTTTCTGATAGGCCTTAATTTCTGATTTTAAGAACTCATTTTCTTCTTGTAGGGAGGCTAGAGTAACCGGGGCTTCTACAGTTACAGATTCCAAAGGAGAAGAGAATTGTTGTTCAACATTAACTTCATCATGTGCGTCCCCAACAGGTGGTTCTTGTGTTTCACCTATTGGGTCAGTTTGTGTATCAGTTTCACCTAGGGCATCTTCTTCTTGCTCCCCAACAGGTGGTTCTTGTGTGGCACCTATTGGGTCAGTGGCTGGTTTTTGTGTAACAGCCACATGCAGGTCGTCTTCTTTTTGCTCCCCAATAGGTGGTTCTTGTGTGGCACCTATTGGGTCAGTGGCTAGTTCTTGTGTAACAGCCACATGCAGGTCGTCTTCTTTTTGCTCCCCAACAGGTGGTTCTTGTGTGGCACCTATTGGGTCAGTGGCTGGTTCTTGTGTAACAGCCACATGTCCTATATCAGCTTGGATGTCTAGTTTGAATTTGTCGGCAGCTGGTTCTTGTGGAGCAGCTGCCTCTGTTGAGAAAAATGATGTTACAAAATCGTGAACACTTTGAATTTCGGCATCTGAGGGTGAAGGAGGTGAAGGTTCAGGGCTATGCGGAATACGGGGGTTTAAAATGATAGGAGGAACGGCCTCGGTTGCTGCAAACAACCTTGTTCGTTGCCGAGGTAGGGAACCAGGAGAGACAGTAGTTTTCCTCTTGCGAGGACTTTTACTCAGGGAATCATCAGAAATAGTAGCTGCCTTTACTGAGGCCCTGGTTCTTCTTTTTAACGGGGTTGCAGTTTTCTGTTGCTTTTTCCTTTTAAGGAAAGTGATGAGGGTATCCTCGTCTGAATCATCGGTAGGGATATGAACTATGGGAGTGGACGGTTCGGCTTCATCATGGGGTGAGGACTGCAACAGATTTTCAGTGCTTAATTGGGGTGTTCCTGCTGCTGGTTGCTGAGTTTCAGCATCTTGCTGGGAATTTTCTTCATTTTGCTGAGGATTTTCCTCAGCTTGCTGGGGAGGGTTAATGAGGGGAGGCGGGTTATGCAGGGCGAGGCCTCTATTTATCAGGAGTTGGACCAAACGATGGTGCGTGAGGCAGAGGAGTTGGTGCCTAGCGTTCACAGTGTAGTGTGCCATATTTTTCAGACATCCAAGGAGATAATAAGGCATATTTACTAGATGACCATGCCGCAAATGATTTAATAAGACAAAGTCATGTTGGTAGACTACCTGATAGCGGCCCTCGCAAGTGAAGTAGTGCTTGATGAATTCTGCAACTTTTGGCCAAGGTGGTGGTAATGACCGAAGCACAACACCCTTGCCTTTGGCTTCCACCTGCTCCCCAGGTAACAAGAAATCTTGCTGTGCATTGAGGGTAAGATGCTTCCTGCTGAACCAGCGAATGTCGTTGGTTGGAAGCCTTGAAACTTGTGCTATGTCTTCTTCTGTTACTGGGATTCTCACCCCTTGGATAGTAGAATACCCCTCCCTCAAATTTCATGCAAATTCGAGAACCTGCTACAAATCAAATTCCGGAAGTCTTCTGAAATAGTCCACCCATCCTGCTTGTAGGAAGATTTGGTATGCGTCTGGGTAAAGTTCCAGTAATGCTGTCGAGCCCAGTTCATGTCTAACAGCATCTCCACCCATGGTTACTGTCTTAGGCTGAATAAAAAGTGTAGAGCCGAGTTGCCGAGGTCGAAACAGAGCAGAACATTGCAAAATGAAATTATGACGTGGTAAGGCATAAACGAGGTGGATTAGACACAACCGGGAGGAATAGGGATGGCGGTGATGGGCGTATTATGTAATGATTACGATATTTCGGTAATCCCCCCAACTGCGGCTGAATGATATGGTTGGCAGTACGACGCTTTTAGCGGTCATGTCAACTATCTCCTCATTAACTACAATTTAATATTCACACATAACATGCATACCTTTACAATTACCTTTGGTTGTTGCGCCGAAAAGTGTTATCTCGTCCTTAATAGGTCAATGATCATTATATAAAGGGTTTGTAAGGTGTGAGGGTTTTTATACACGAGGTTTTTATTATTCACAAGAGGCAGTAGTGAAGGGGTGTTATTAACGGGATAAATGGCTGATTCCTTTGAATAAAGAATGATATGTTTCTATTGAAGTAATGGTTCATTCTCGGGAGTAAAAATGGGGATATTTAGGAAAATAGAAAAGATTGGTGTTTAAGCAGTGGGATTTGGTGTTTCGTCACTGGAAAGTGGTGTATCGGCAATGGGAAATGGTGTATCAGCAACGGGAAATGGTGTATCAGCAACGGGAAAAAGGTGTATCAGCAACGGGAAATGGTGTATCAGCAACGAGAAATGGTGTATCAGCAACGGGAAATGGATTATGATCTGGAATGACATGGCAATGCTTTTCCAATCTGCAGATTAATTCTTCCTATATTGGAATTTTTCTTTTCAGCCACCATCCAAAGCTAAGATCTGCAAAATAATTAATTGTAACATGGCAACCCTTGACAGGGATTATTAGTTAAGAAATCTAATCTAAAAATAAATATATAAACAGGAAATTAAGTGCATTGAGGGATAGCTGGTTCCCCCAAAAAAACATAGTGTATGTCTGTCATGCAAGTAGCTTTGAAATCCTCTTTAGAAATAGGCCGTTGATACAAACGGAGTCGATACCCATTCACTAATAATGGTGTTCTACTATCATCAATCGTTAGGAGTCTGACTGTTCCATTTGGAAAAACAACATCTACTTCATAAGGTCCTAGCCACCTTGTTCTTAATTTCCCCTGAAAATTTTCAAAACAGGAGTCATACAGTAAGGCCCAATTACCTTTTTGGAACTGCTTGTGCTTAATAGTTTTGTCATGCCACTTGGTTCTTTGCTGTTGTATCATGGTTGTTTGATGGATGGCATCCAACCTCTTTTCATCCAATTCCTGAAGCTGCTTCAACCTAGCTGTCTGTGCATCAGTCAAATCAAGGTTAACAGCTAAAGCAGTCCTTAAGGTTTTGATTTCAAATTCCACAGGAAAAACAACACTTTTACCATAAACTAATTCATAAGGTGAAAAACCCGTAGTGTTCCTCCAAGTAGTTCTGTAAGCCCATAATGCTTCAGGCAACCTTTGAAACCAGTCCCTTCTATTCTCCTTGACTGTCTTTGTTAAAATGGCTTCTATGACTTTATTTGTACTTTCCACTTGCCCATTTGCCTGGGGGTGATAAGGTGTAGTCATCTTATGCTTAATGTGATATTTCTGGAGTGTATCTTTGAAGCCATGAGAATTGAAAGGAGGTCCTCCATCTGTAACTAGCTCTCTAGGCAAACCAAACCTAACAAAGATTTCTTCAAATAGAAAAGTTAACACTGATTCTTCATTAGCTTTGATGAGTGCCCTAGCTTCTACCCACTTAGTCATATAATCTGTGCAAACCAGTATATAAACTCTTTGATTGGATGGAGGATTGATGGGACCTATAAAATCTAGTGCCCATCTTTCAAAAGGTTCAAGTATTACCTGGGGGTTAAGTGGCATTTCATCCCTGTGATTAGGCTGGCCCATTCTCTAACAGCTATCACATGCCCTAACATATTTCTTTGCGTCCTTGAAAAGTGAGGGCCAATAGTAACCCATTCTGAGAACTTTGTGTGTTGTTCTTTTATCTGCAAAATGCCCTCCAAAAGGGCCATCGTGGCAAGCCTTCAATATATCGTAAACTTCATCTTCTCTGATGCATCTTCGAATTTCCTGATCGAGTCCTGTGTGAAAGAGACACCCACTTATCCAGCTGTACCTAGCACTTCGCTGAACAATCTTTCTTTTCTCTCTGTGCGATAGGTGTGATGGTAGTTTCCCTACAACTAAGTAATTGGCAATGTCTGCATACCAAGGTGAGTGAGCAGATACTGCAAATAAATATTCATCAGGAAAAGAATCATCCACTGGAATATTTTCATCAGTTTTTAACCGAGAAAGAAAATCAGCAACTACATTTTATTTACCTAGTCGATCTACAATTGTGATATCAAATTCTTTTAATAATAATAACCATCTGGTGACTCGAGCATTTGTAACTGATTTGTTCATTAGATATTTAATGGCCGAGTGATTAGTATGCACAAAAGTAGTGTAACCAGTAATATAATGTCGAAACTTATTAATAGCATAAATGACTGCTAAGAATTCTTTCTCGGTGACTGTATAATTAAGTTCAGCAGGAGTCATATTTTTACTAATAAAGTAGATAGCATAGGGAAGATTGTTTTCTTCTTGACCCAAGACAACTCCGATTGCAGTATCTGAAGCATCAGAGGATATATGAAAGGGGAGTGCCCTGTCAGGTCCTCTTAAAATGGGAGCTGTAGACAATTGATGTTTAAGTTCATTAAATGCTTTTTGACAACCATCAGTCCACTTAAATTCAACATTTTTCATAAGTAACACAAACAAAGGAGAAGCTATTTTAGAAAAATCCTTGATAAATCTTCTATAATATCCAGCATGTCCTAAAAAAATTCTTACATAAGTTTGTGTTTTAGGGATAGGCAGAGTCTGAATTACTTGTGCTTTAGCTGGATCAACTTGAATTCCTAGGAATGAGATGAAGTGTCCCAAAACAATACCTTGATTCATCATCATATGGCATTTTTCAGTACTTAAGGCAAGATGTGCTTCTATACACCGTTTAAGTACTTTTTCAAGGTTTTGTAAAGCATATTCAAAAGTCACACCATAAGGAGTAAAGTCATCCATAAATATTTCTAAGGAATCATTAAGCATATCAGAAAAAAATTCCTATCACCGCTCTTTGAAATGTTGTTGGGGCATTACATAGTCCAAATGGAAGAACTCTATAGGCAAAAGTCCCCCATGGACTAGTAAAAGTGGCCTTGTCCTGATCTTGGGGTGCAATCTTAATCTGATTATATTCACTAAATCCATCCAAAAAGGAAAAGAATCTCTTACCTGCCAGATTATCTAGTACCTGATCAATAAATGGTAAGGGAAAATGATCTTTCTGAGTAGCCTTATTTAGAGCTCTGTAATCCACACACACTCTCCATTTTCCATTTTTCTTAGGTACTATTACTAATGGTGAAACCCATTCACTATTAGATATAGGATATATAAATCCCGCATTCAACAGTTTTTGAAGTTCTTCCTTCATAATTTCCCTTAAATTGGGATTCATTCGTCGTTGGGGTTGACAGACTGGGCGGGATCCTTCTTTAATATAAATACGATAAGTACATAATTCAGAAGAAATTCCCTTCATATCTGTGTAATCCCATGCGAATGCTTGTTTATTCTCATGGAGTAACTTCATTAACTGTTGTGTTTCAGCATTTGTTAGGTTAGGGTTTATATTTAATGTTTTGCCAGGCTCGATTTCGACTGCTATACTTTTGGAGGGGGTGTCAGCTGATGTCTGAGATAAGTCTTCAGTTTTAAGATTTTGCTGTGATTCAGATTCCAAGATTGTAGTCAAGTGATCATGTATTTCAGAGTTAACCGAAGAAGGTTCAGAAATAAAGCTACTAATTAATTCATCTTCGGTTGAATCTTTAAAAGTTAGGGCTTGTCCGACAGTCAAGATGGGTTGAGTCTCATCATCCTCATAGTCTAACCACACAGAGTTATCATTATTAATCATAGGTGTAGCATGAGGGTACAGAGTAAGCTGTTTGGTTTCACATCCATTAGAAATTGTCATTGATCCTGACCTACAGCTGATGAAGGCATCTGCTGTAGCCAGCCAACGTCTCCCTAAAATATATGGATGACCCCCCAACTTTGTTTTGGTCTGTAATACCACAAAATCAGCTGGGTAGTTCCAAGATTCGACTGAAATTATCAGGTCTTCAATGACTCCTTCAGGTTTGATTGTGGAGTGGTCAGCCAGCTCTAGAATGGTTGGGGTTTCCCTAATTAAATTTTTTAACTGCAGTAACTGTGCTGTTTCAAGTGTCATGATGTTTATTGCAGCACCCAGATCTACTAGAACTCTAGAAACAAAGGTTTTACCAACCTGAACTGTGACTGTAGGGTGACCAGGGTCACCATATTTCACAGGGGGATTTTTTTCTGACATTAGAGCAGCTAGATCACCCATCACATGAACTATGAGGGGGTCCTCAGCTTTTCTTCCAGGTTTCTTAATACAAATATCTCTAACAGTTCTAGCATAAATCGATACATCTCTTAGTGCTTGTAAGAGTGGAATTTTAACATATAAATTCTGCAGCTCTCCTAACAGATTAAAAGCAGGTGGCTCAAGTGTTTTAGTAAGAGCCAAACGTTCAGGCAATGGTGGCTCTGCTGCTTCAGCCGTCTTTTTAGAGGATGATCCAACTGTTTCAGCATTATTATTAGAGGATGATCCAACTGTTTCAGCATTAGATGACTTTTCTTTTCCGATTTCTTCTTTATCAGAATCGGAAGTAATGTCATCAATAATGGGTTCAACTATTCTTCCAGAGCGTAAATGAATGTCATTACATTGAATAGGGGAAACCAGTTGATTTTGAACATCAATTACTTGTAGAGCTTTATTATTATTCGGGTTGGGGTTAGGTTGTACAGGCAGCTGAGGTCTCATTGTCTGATTATTTGGTGGGGCATTTGATGGTGAGGAGAGAGATTGCTGATACTGAGGTAATTGGTTTGGAAATGGGATCTGTGGAGCTGTCCAATTTGAGTTCCATTGATTATAATAGGTTTGCTGTAGAGCCCAAAGATTCCACATCGTAGGATCAACAAAAGGAGGGTTTGGTTGCTGCATGGGTGGGAAATTCATTTGATTAAGGTGTGGGTATTGCATTTGATTGAAGGGTGGGTAATTTGTTTGAAAAGGAGGATGATTATTCCAACGATTAAACGACATGTTAGAATTCGTACCTTGTCCTCGTGGTTGCCATTGCCTTCTCTGTGTGAGGAGGTACACTGCTTCAGCTTCTTCTTTAGTTGGCTGTAGTGCTGTTTTTATTCCTGGCAAAGAAGGGCATTGTTGAGTCTCATGGTCCTTTTCACAGATAGTACAGATTGGTACCTTGTCCAGGGGGAATTCCCTTAGTGGGTGTTTTTCCCTGCATTTAGAGCAGAAAATAGCCAGAGCAGCTTCTGCTTCTGCCTGCTTCTTTTTAACCTGCAAGGTATCAATTTGTGAAGCAAAAGAGCTTAACATTTCAGTTTTAAATTCTTCAAGTAAGTTACCTATTTCAGCCCGTGTTGCTCCTCCACTTGCTGATTTCTGGATTCTTGAGTATGTACTGTCTTTGCTCTTTGGTCTGCTTGCTGCTCCTCTCGAACATCTTTTACAGAGATTGATAATATCATCATAGGATTCCTTAGATATGTCTCCTTTTCCAAGCATATTCAACATATCTAAATAATCATCTCGTACCCCTTTTAGAAATATTGACTTGAGAATATCCTTACTCATATCAGGATGATTAGATCGCTGTAAGTTATACTGTAGCCTTTCCACGAAGTCCTCCAGACTTTCGTCCTCCTTCTGAGTCATCTTGAATAATTCCTTCTTCCTTTCTCTTGTTCGAAAATAATCTTGGTATTTAGCCAAAAATTTCTCCTTCATCTGGTCCCATGTTGTAATCACATGAGCTCCCAAGCTCATGAACCATCTTAATGCGTTCCCTTTTAATGTAGCTGGAAACAACTTCAATTTCTGAGCAGCATTAACATAGTCATAGCTTCTACACAGTATATCAAATTCAAAAAGAAATTCATCAGGATCCTCCATGGATAACCCATGGAAATTGGGTAATGCTGAAAGTGGGATATTCTTCATAGGAGTTGCTCCTCTGGGGAGATATCCAATGGGGAATTCCAGGGTGGAGAGAGAATTTTCTCCCCTTCCCTCTATTCTGTGACCTCCACCGAAAAGCCCTTCATTGTTATCCTCCATTAGTTGTTTTCCTGATGTGCTTGCCCGGTCTTCGGAGTTTTCTGTTGGAATTTCAATGTCCTGCACTGGTTCCTCCACCTTAACTTCCTCTATTGGTTCTTCTCCTGGTCGTTCGTCTTCTTCCACCGGTTCCTCAGTATATTCTGATGGTTCTATAACCCTCTCTAGTCCCACTACTTCCTCTGTCTGATAATCTATCTGGGAAGAGTGTTGGGTCTGTGGCCTTCGAGAGCTTAACCTCTGGGATGTCTCAGCTTTTGAAATAATATCATCAATAAAAGTTTTTCTTCCTCCTCCTTTGCCTTTGACGCCTGAATGGTTAACCTTCTTGCGTCCTCTCATGCATCCTGCATTTCTAAAGAAAAATGTTAATACCCTTAAAATCTTCAGTCGCCTTCCCCGGCAACGATGCCAAAATGTTGGTCACTTTAATTGTTTAATAATAAAACAGTCGAGTGCCACATTAATTATCAACCCGGGAAAGTCTGATTATTCCAAAGGTGACTACGTACTGTATGTACTCAATCTTAATGGTACTAAAAGCTGTAGTATAAACAGTCTACTATCTATTAAATCCCTACTCTGTGTTACAGCAGTTACAGTAGTTACAACCTATTGCAGAAAATGAAGTAAGAACAAATAACTTAAAGGAAACAAATTTGCAAAAGGAAGTGATGGCTGTCCTGCAAGAAAGGATCAGGACCCTATCCTCAGAGTAAGGACTTTCAGCACCTGCCTCTGTTGTCCAGTTCACCCATACACTGTAAATCCTAATCACTGGTGAGGCACTCATATGTAACATCAATCAATTAAAAAGGAAAACAGAGTTTCAACAAAAGTAAATATCTTTAGAAGCAGTAACTGTAATATAAACAGAAATAACACACACACCACACAACAGAAAGAAGATGGGTGAATCTTGTGATGAAGGTGGGCCCTGTCCCTCTCACAAGATTCCCCAAAACACAGGAATTAAGATTAAATACTCAGAACATAATTGTATTCATCTGCCAATAAACCATATTACAAAAAGAGATTCAGTCTCATCCCTTCACTACAAGTTCTGTCTTACAGTTTCTTTCCCTCCTTTCTGTCCTTCTCTCTAATGTAGATGTCTCCTCTTTATAGAGGAGACATCTATTACAAAAGATTTTCATACATTCTGACTCAACCCTTTTGTACCAAAAATAAGAAAGTCAGTTCTTGATAACAAAATATTGTTATAGTCATGAGGATCATGATCATTACGACCAATATAGTAATCGGTCAGACTCCTTTGCCGATGCAGATTTGTTACGCAAATCCCAACTGTTCCTCAAAGTGCACGTGCTATTCGTGCTGTTTCAGCTTCGAGGTTTATGTTGTTCTTGATGTTTCAGCTTCACGGTTTGCGCTGTTTCAGCAACGGCAAAATGTGATCATGCTAGTTAGGAAGTTTCAACAATTAGTCAGCACTTTAATCAACTTCAGGGAACAATTATAAAGATAGCATGATTACGTGTTGAATAATTAAACATATAGTAATGAGGAAAGTTATTCTATACCTTTTGGATTGATTAAGCCAAAACACTAGCAAAGGCTTCCAACTAAGGGTTGAAGAGGGTAATACAATGGCAGAATATACAGTCAAAAATAGACAAAATGGGAACCTAACACACCGCCTACCACCATCTCTTTGGTTACTGCAAAACAATGCAGTGAGTTCATTTCCAAAACTGGGAATTTTTTTTTCCTGATGATATGCCCTCAAGGAAAGAAGAAGACGGTGGGCACGAACTCCAGACAGGGCCCCTCCGCACGACAACTACAGATGGACAAGGTCGTGGAGGTGTACGAGGACATCTTCACCTCCCCCACAGGGGTTCCTTTACACTGTCAAGTCAAGCACTCCATCGATCTGACCCCAGGTGTGCCACTACCCAATGGACCAATATATCAGTGCTCCGTTCTGGAGAATGATGAAATCAAGAGGTAGATTCAGACAGAAAGGTCACATCCGTCCGAGTTCATCACCCTGTGGGAGCCTGATCGTGTTGGTACAGAAGAAGGATGGGACTTGGAGACTCTATATTGACTATCTGGCACTGAACAAGATCACTGTCTGTAATAGGTACCCGATCCCATGGATTGATGACCTCCTAGACCAATTGAAGGGTGAAAAATATTTCAGTAAGATTGATTTGAAGTCAGGATATCACTAGGTACCAATTGAACCCTCCAATGTGTGGAAGACTGCCTTCAAAGCCAAGGAGGGCCTTTTCGAATGGTTGGTTATGCCTTTCGGATTGACGAATGCTCCTGCAACCTTCATGAGGCTAATGGATGACAACTTGCGGCCATTCACCAACTCATTTGTAGTGGTATACTTGGATGACATCCTGATATTCAGCCAAAGTTGGGAAGAGCACCTCCACCACATCCGACAGGTTCTCCAAACACTGCAGCAACAGAAATTATGTGCCAATTTGGAGAAATGCACTTTTGGCATGACCTAGGTTCAGTATATGGGATACATTATTGATGAACAGGGGGTGCATGTGGATCCAGCCAAGATCCAAGTCATTCAAGATTGGCCCTCTCCAACCACTCTAATAGAGCTTCGTAGCTTTCTAGGTCTCACCAACTTCTACTGCAGGTTCGTGTTGGGATTTTCTCATATCACTTGGCCCTTGAGTCAAGTCACCAAGGGAGGAGCGAAAGCAAAATTCTTTTGGCCTGAATCTCAACAGAAGGCATTCACAGAGTTGAAAGATCACCTCTGCTCGGCACCAGTGTTTGCATTTCCAGATTTGCAACAACCATTTGAGGTTGAGACAGATGCCTCTGACTATGCTATTGGGGCAGTCCTTATTCAACATGGGCATCCAATGGCATATCATAGTGAGACACTTTCAGACACAGTCTGGAAGTATCCCACTTATGACAAAGAGATGTATTCCATTGTGCAGGCCTGCCGACAATGGAAACATTACATTTTGGGGAAGGAAATGGTCATCGACACAAACCACCGACCCCTCCAGTTCATACAGACCCAAGGGAAATTGCAGAATGATCACCATCAGAAGTTGTCCACATACCTCCAACAGTTCCATTTGAATATCAAGTATAAGAAGGGAAACACCAATAATGTTGCAGATTGCCTCAGTCGACCACTAATCATGTCATTAACCGCTGTGCTCAACTCTTGTGGGAATGAGACTTCTGATTTGCCACTTCTCTACAAAACTGACCCAGAATTCGGCCACACATATCAGACACTCTTGGAGGGTCGGCATGTTTCAGCTTTTCACCTCTAGGATGCCCTGTTATGCCACCTGGGTCACCTTTGTGACTTCCTTCAAGCGAGCGTGCCAAGATGATTTCGGAAGCACACTAAAGTCGAGCTACTGGGCATTTCGGGGTCAAGAAAACGATGGAAGTACTGCAGAAGTATTTCTATTGGTCGAATCTTTGACAGGATGTCGAGAAGTACATCAGATCATGCACTGCCTACGCCATTGCCAAACCGACCGTCAAGAAGCGGGGCCTTTATACCCCGCTACCTACCCCTAGTTGACCTTGGGAATCCATCTCCATGGATTACATATCAAGCCTTCCTTCCACTAAGAATGGAAACGGCTGTGTTTTTGTGGTCGTCAATAGGTTCTCGAAGATGGTCATTATGGTGGCCTGCAAGAAGAATATCACAACAGAAGCCATTGCTAAACTCTTCTTTGAACGAGTGTGGGTACACTTTGGGATCCCACAATATATCATCTCAGATTGGGACAAGAGGTTCCTTAGTACATTTTGGTTCAGTCTCTAGTCGATGCTGGACACCAAACTCACTAAGTCCACAACCTTCCATCCTCAAATTGATGGCCAAATAGAGGTTGTCAACAGGATAATTGTACACATTCTACACATGTACAACTCAAAGCATCCACGCACATGGGACGAGAGCCTCCCCTATGTTCAACAAAGCTACAACCGGGCTCTCCACAGCTCAACTAGCCACAACCCTTTTCAGGGGGGCTTGGGATTCCAGCCACTATGTCCCATTGATGTGGCCATGCCATTTGTAGCTACTCACGCAGATTCGGCTCATGTCTAGTCCGAAACAAATAAGGCAAACAACTTCATTGAGCACACCCAACATATTCGCTAGCAGGTCCATGACATTCTGGAGAAATCAAATGCCAAGTACAAGTAGCGACATGATCAACATCGGGTGCCACACAAGTTTCAGGTGGGCGACAAACTCTGGTTGCATTTGCAAAAGGAACACCTTACCGGAGCCTATCAGAAACTCAGACCACTCCGATATGGTCCTCACACCATTACCAAGGATGTGGGAGACAATGCATTTGAGCTCAGCATTCCCCCATTCCTTAGCCTGCACCAAGTGTTCAATGTGGACTGCCTTCGGCCATACTTTCCACCATTACTAGACACATTCGACATTGCAGAACAGCTCACACCCAGAGAGTTAAATCTAGATTGCATGGAACAAGCTACAACTAATCTGATCATGGACACACAGATCAAGCACACTCGCCAACAGAATATCCAACTGTATTGAGTTGTCAAAGCAGGCCAACTCTTTCACCAGGGCAAGTGACTCACCAGGGACCATGTTCAGCAGAAGTTTCCTCATCTCATGGAGGAACTCAACACAATGGGGACCATTGCTTCCTAAGGGGGGAGGAATGATCCAGGTGGATATTGGTGGCCACCCACCAAATCCACTTGGACCCCCACCATTGTTTCTTTCAGCTTTTCAGTTTCCTTAATTGTAGCATAATTTACTATTTTTAGCAGTTTTTCGGGTCCTGAACTTTCAGAGCCGTTTTGAGGCCCTAAACGACATCTTCTGGGAAAACTAGGAGCAACATGGGTCCATGGACCGATGTTTCTCTTCCCAAAGTTGTAGTTTTCGGATAGATCTTTCTAACAAGATATTATACACATCAAATGGAGATCATATGCCAAAGTTACGTTCCCGAGAAATTGATATAGCAATTTACCCAAACGGGGCACACAGTTTGGCGTTTCATCTTTTAGGGTTAGGTTTTTGGATGTTTAGGGTTTTCCCATGTTTCTCAACAATAAATAGGACTTCGAGCCTCATTGTAACACATTTTAGAGACATGTAGCCACCACATCTCTTCTAAGAGATAAGCTACCATCACCCTAGCTGGTTTATTTCCCTTGTTATTTGTAAGCATATTTTAGTATTTTACATTAATGAAATGAAGTATTATTTCCGTTGCATCTCTATGTTTATGGTTATCTCTGTAATTTATTGCGTTCCTGTTTAAATCCAGATCATCGATCTGCCTGAGCCTCCATCATTCTTAATGCTACAAGTAAATTACATTTTGGTCCAAATTGCATTAGATATTATGTATTAGCAAAAGTGTTGTCCCATATGCAAGCTCAATATGCACCAATATTCTTTTAATAACACTGGCCTTCCAAGCATTGTCTCTGCGTTATCACTTGCATCACTTGCACAACAATGAATCTTTCAAACCAAGTGTGTCGAAGAACCAACCAGAATTTCGCCCAAATGAAACTTTGCAATCAAACCTTCAACAAGAAGAATACTGCTAACGAATGTGACCATATCAACGAATTTTTTAACATAATACCTTACGTCATGTATTTCTCTGTCACAACATCATGAATCCCTCAATGAACAATGCACTTTAGAATTTATTTCCGTTAGTGTCACAATTTTATTCAAACAAAATTGAAACATTCATTACTTCAGTTCGGTCAAAAGAATTGCACTAGTTTATTCATCTTTGCACACTAAATCACGACATATTGAAATAGATTGATACATTTCCATGTTGTGGTCTTCAAATCACATTTGTCAATCAAACTTTGGATAATCGATCTCTGATCATAATGCACAAAGACATACACATCCAACAGAAACACCCTGCGCACGCTGGCTATATCATGAACAAATTGTGGTCTTGAGAGATCACAGATCACACTAGTCATTATCTCGAACACACAAGGGCACAACGTTTTCAAAGGTATTACTTCAATCACATTGTATTTGTCATGATCATGCACAGGGTATACAACATTAAATGTTTTCAATGTAATCATATGCCAACCAAATCTCTCATTATATCTCTACATTTGATTGAGTAAAACAAATATCTAGAAGTCACATGCTGCATGGAAGATGCCACAATGGATGGATATCACCTCGCACAAAGACAAATCTAATCACACGCAACTTTATGCCTAGATCATACGCAACATAGAGACCATAATCATCACACAAACATGTGCTCTCTTATTCATTGGTTGTTTCTGCTCCAGGTTGTAACCATAATACGTCCTTTTATCATAGCTACACACGGTGTTGTGATCTTACTTGGCCATATCCAAGATCGATCTAAGAAAAAGAACAAGTTCTTAGCTAACAGAACTCATTATCAGATCATAGATTGTATTCACTGGTATTGAAAATTAAGCTTAAAAAACATTATAGAATAATCCCTGAGGTGGGCCTCAGATGTGGTCGGAACCTTGCACAAAAACCCTGGTTATATTTTCTCACAAGTCCAGCGAAAGAACCAACCAAAAATATAGAATTTCAAGCCTAGAAAATTTCAGCCTCCCATAAAAGATTAAACGTGAATGCCCTTGGCCTAAGACTTCAAAAGATAGATATCTACCTTGACAATTTGAGATGTTTAGGAGGTGAAACAAGGCTCATACTTATAGTGAAAGGGGGGCTTCTAGAGGGAATGACTAACCCTCAAAGCTTGGCGCTGACCAATGAAAATGGGAGGGAAAAACTAAATTCAAAATTATTTGGAGTCAAAATGTGAATTCGACCTTTTTTGTAGCCAAATTTAATTAATGTTATAAAATTTGAAATAATTTGTCTTTGATAATAATCCTTTTAACCATAATGAATTTCCCATGAACCAATGATAAGCTGCCATATCACCTTAGCTGGGCTTTGATCACATGAAGTGGGCTTTTAACTTTGACTTGGCATATCTCCCAGACCATGAGGAATCTTGTGACGAGCCATATATAGTTAGAATATGTATGATAAGGAGCATCAATTGATGATGGTCATGGAGGCAAATTCACTGATCTTCATTCTCAAAAACTTCAACAAGTGTAGATCTTCTATGGTTTTCCAAGGTTTCTAGAGATCCAGAGCTTCAATTACTACAATCCAAACAAATATAAAGAGTGTTTAAGAATCAACATTGGCATCAATGACAATGCCATTCAACATAATGTTTATTTTTATTTTTAATTTTACTTCTATTTTTTGTCTCGTTTTTATAATTTTTATTTTACTCTTTCTTCTTTTCTTTTTTTTTTAACTTTTTTTTTTTTTTTTAATTTTTTTCTTTTTATTTTGGACACACACATACTCCCTCTCTCTCTCTTTTTTTTTTTTCTAATGGACAAAGACTTGATTGCATAATGGAGAACCTCCCAAAGCTTTTGTATCGAAACACTTGAACCACGATGACAATGAAGTTGATAAAGGGTTGATGGCCAAAGGCCACATTAGACTAGCCTCGTGCAACTGTTGAATGACCAAAGGATTGAATAGCTCTGATACGAATGTAACAAAAAATGTTCGTACTTACAAATTAAGTACTCCGAAACACTTGGAATATGCCGATGTCCATTGAGGATATATATATATATTCTTGTTTTTTTTCTTCTAATGGCCAAAGACTTGATTGCATAATGGAGAACCTCCCAAAGCTTGTGTAGCGAGACACTTGAATCATGATGACATTGAAGTTGATAAAGGGTTGATGACCAAAGGTCAGATTAGACTATCCCTGTGCAGTGGTTGAATGAATAGAGGATTGAACAACTTTGATACCAATGTAACAAAAAAAGTTCGTACTTACAAATTAAGTACTCCAGAACACTTGGAATACGCTGATGTCAATATATATATGAATTGGTTACAACTGAGGATCTCATATATATACCTAGGTGGGTATTCCTTCATAAATGGTCATGCCTTTTGAGACATTCCTCTTCAATATACTAATCATTATTAACTATTAATTATTAATTATTTATATTCATAACAAGATGTTTCATATTTGGTCAATGTCTTAGAATTGCCAATTGATGATGGTGGTTGTGAGAATTTAGTGAAGTTTATCAAGGAAAAGAGACTGATAATTCTTTTGTTGGGAAGATGATTGATAATGAGTATCTAGACATGATTTGGATTTCTGGGTTTATTAATTACATGAACTACTTGAACAAATTTATAATATGGGTAGGAATTTTCAAGCCATTTATAGGAAACATGGTATCTTGAAGTTGTGTCATTGCATGAGATCAAAATACCATAAATACTTCATCATCTATCATGCTTGGTTACTTCTTTGAAGTGACACAATATTGTAGAGATATGGAGGTGTATTCAAAATGGGAGAGATAGAGGGTCCAAACCTCTACTTCGTCAGTGGTTAGCTAAATTATTGCTCTTATTGGGAATGCTTTAGCTCTACTTTTAGAGAGGGTGGGTGGAGAACATGGTGACCTTTATGCCCTTGGAGATCAATTTATTTTGGGATCAAGATCAACAATCTTTAAGAGATGCTTACTAGTGCTTTGATTAGATGAGAGTGAATCTAGAAGATAATTTGAGTAGTTAGGCATGATCCTATAACTTTGAGACTTCAAAAACTTGTGTGGGAAACTTGCGAGATGAGGTGGAAGATGTTCCATTAATATTTTCATGGTTTGGGACTTTCATTAATTCAAAATGGTTTTATACACAATCATGGATAAATGTGGGCTTTTTGGAGGGTTGAATTGCTTATACTCAAAAATATTATTCTCTCAGGGCCACAATAAAATCAAGACATAGTACGATATGTACATTAGATTAGAGTGTCACTTTTCCCATGGTAATGTTCGTTATGTTTGTGTTATTATTAGAGTGGTGGATTTTTGGGAGCAACATGGGAAAACACATCCTTTGTTAGTTAAATTCAAAATTTCAATTTTGCTTATCTTTTTTTTTTTCATTGTTATTAATTCAAGATCTGAAATTAACGACACATGTTGCTTAGTATTAGTTGTTCCTTTATTATATCTTTGTAATTTTACTTCATGACCATTCACCTCTTCAACCTATGAATGAAAATAATGTGAATATACTTTCATCCATCTAGTGAGGCATAATAGACTAGGCAACAAAATCACATAGGATGTGGGATTATGAGGGATTAATGGGTGGCAACAATAATGAATTTCCACTTGAGGTCATTGAAGATGAAGTAAAGGGCCCTCTTGACTAGACATTAATCTTCATAAGGTTGGGAACACCATAATCAAAGAAGGTTCAAGTTTCGTGCAAGATTATTATAGAAGGGAGCAATTGAACATGACATCAATTTATTATTTATATTATGATGTTCCTTATTAAGATCCATTCTAGGTTCTAAGGTTTTAGTCATGGTCTATGTCTTATATTCGTGGCATTTTCATCAAGTATGATAAATTTTGAAATTTCTTCAACTATCATACATTAACTATAGATATTTTGACTCTTGAGGTGTTTTCTTTTTTTCATATAGTTTCATGCACATTAAATGATTTTATGCATACTAGATGCACACTTATTAGGCATACAAGTATGTTTATTTTTGAATTGGATTTCTAGAAATTTAATTTAACTATAATAAATTATTAGATGGATAGTAAGAAATTAATCTCCACAAAATATTCTAGAATATTCTTAGTATTATTCACAAATGAAAGATTTAGATTTATTTCAAAAGTAGTTATGCCCTTTCTGCCCTTTTAATTAAACTCATTAATTAAAAAATAAAACATGAACTTGTGTCATATGAATATGAGTTATGGTTTTTTGGGCATGCGGTATTAGCAAGCCATGGTATTTTAACAAGGACTATTTACAGGTTAAGAATCTTCATGGTTAAGAATCTTGTTACATGTTTTTTTAGATGTATATATGTTTAACTAATATATTAATTCTTTTTATATTAATAGTAATTTTAAATAAAGTGATAATTTAGTTAATTTTTAGGATTTTTTTAATCTTGGTAATATGAGATGTATTATGAGGTAAGCATTTTGATGCCTATCTTTCCCATTTAATTTATATGGTTTTGCTAGTTCCATGTCTAAATTGTAAGTTGATCATTCATGTCTAATCTTTTGTTTCTAAAATTCATATCATGGAAAAAAGTATAATAAAATTGTAATATGTATGTATGTATGCATGCATGTATGGATGGATGTGTGTATGGATATATGCATGCATCTATATATGGATGTATGCATGTATGGATGTATGTATGTATGCATGCATGTTTGGATGGATGTATGTATATATGTATACATGCATGTATGGATGGATGGAAGGATGTATGTATGCATGGTATATGTATGGATGGATATATGCATGTACATATGTATGGATGTATGCTTGCATGCATGGATGTATGGATGAATGTATGTGTGCATGCATGTATATATGAATGGATGGACGTATACATGCATCCATACATTATGCATGCTTGTATGTATGGATCTATGTATGCGTGTATGTATACATACATACATGCATGCATGCATACATATGTAGGTATATATGTATGTACATTTGTATGCTCATACGTGCATAGTTGTGTACATATGTATGCATGCATGCACATATGCATGCATACATACCGACATATGATGTACACATGTAGGTATGTATGTACATATCTATGTACATAAGTGCATATGTATGTATGTATGTATGTATGTATATGTACGTACACATGCATGTATGTATGTATGTATGCTCTTGGTGAAGCTCAATGGATTTGTCCCCATATTCATTTAGAATTCCATAGGAAATGTATTGGCATAGACTAGTGCACCTAGCCTAGAGGGATTTGAATAGGACACCTATTGGCATGAAACTAGCACACCACATATTTGAACATGACAATTGTTAGCATGAAACTAGCTAAATGCTAGAAACATTTATGACAATTGGTTGGGCTAACCTCTTAGGGATGGCATGTGCACGCAAACATACATATAATGTTTCTTATCTTCAAGGGTTTGATCGATTGGTAATATGATCCTATGCAAAGTCCACAAGTGGTTTTGGGATCCATTATGGTCTAGGCATTTAGGGTTACCACTTGCCTCTATGGCTAGCGATTGATCTATCATCCATCTCAAAATTTTTGGGAAGATGTGACAAGTTTCCCATGAGGTTATTTCTTCACTGTGTGTGTGTGTGTATCCATTTATGTTTCACAACCTCAAGCTTGTTTCTCGATATTTTCATTATTGTTTCTTGTTTATAGTAACTTAAGATTAGGATATGATTGAGTAAATATTAATTACGAAGTCTCTAAATGTTTGTTTGAATCTATGCAATAAGTGGTAACAACAATATTAAAATTTGATTTAAAATATATTTTGAATGAAAATTCATTTTATTAGAATTTTACTTATCTCTTGTGGATTATCTACTACATAGAATCACTCAATATTTCATTATATAGGTTAGATACTTATTAGATCATCCCAATTGACAACTTTCGTTCTTTCTTGGCACATAATAATATTTTGATACCAAAAATATTTTATTTAACAAATTTAGTTACTTCTAAAAGTTTTGAGCATATATCTAAATTGTAGTGCATGGAAAACCTTAGTTATTTAATCATATATCTTACAAATTTATAGTGTTTCAAAGCATTGGTCAACCTTGTATAGAGATTATGATTATGCTACAATTTTCTTGTTTTGCATAAAATTAAAAGTGAAGATGAAATGGAGGTTTATTTTCATTATTGTGGTTAAGATCATCTAAGGCGTTTATGATGACAAACCAAATTGTTGTATTGAACTAAGGTTGGAAATTTTGTTTCTTTTACACAATTTTATTACATAAGAATTAAAATGTTTTCTCTAAATTAGAAGCAATGTTAATCGTAGTCTTTTATCTTTCTTATATATAGATATGCTAAGGCATACATTTCATACCCCAATGCAACAAAAACACAACTTTTCAATATGAAAATATATTCAATGAAGTAACTTTGTTTCACAACATTCATTTATTTAAGTTTCTTTGGTTTAAAAATCATGAATCAAGGGCATCTATTGCATCAAGTCATGCGAGAATTTCCATTGCTTTACCCCAAACATAATCAAACAAACAAGAAAACTACACGATGAAAACATCTTGTTTGGAAAATGAGAACCTTGGTTAGGGAAATAACAACACCCTACTTTCACTAAATAGCTAATCCCTCACTAACCTATCCTATGTTATTAGTTTCATTAATAAACCATTTTTTGAACATTGATTCTCCTTTTCCATATTGAAAAAATGCCCCTACTTAAGTATATTTGATGACTTAACGTATATCTAATGGACAATCATTGTAAATATCTTACCCTTTTAAAATGTTTATATCCAAATATGTACAGATATATCTCACAAGAATGAGTGTACTACTTCCACTATCTTAGGTTATTGATATAAAAGGGTATGGATATTTAGGGTACCTTTCATCCATTAAATTAATTCTACATGACCTTTCTTTAACATTGCTATAACACAAATTACCCAAATAACATTAAAAACACGTATTACTACTTGTTATGATAACTTTTACAATACCATTTTTGGAGGATGCAAGATATTTTTAAAAAGTCAATTTGAGGGTATAAACCATCCAATTAAAATAAAGTAATCAACAACGCAAGATACTTGTCATTGAGTTTCCATGTGTGTGTGTTTCCATCTCTCTCTCTCTCTCTCTCTCTCTATATATATATATATATATATATATATATATCTGTGTGCTAGCTTGATTGGTTTAGTATTTTGAGCTCCATGCATGAATTCTTGGGGTTGATTTGCTTGCCTAACTACCTCTATTGCATGTCTCAATTGATGTCCCTGCTAGGTTAGACATTATAATCGGTGTCACTAATTTTGCATTGGGTATGATTCAGGAGATGCAATAAAGTGTCCACGTGTTTTCCCATGAGGTTTTCTTTGGAATATGTATATAAATAGAGAGAGGTTAGGTATTTATTATCTTACTCATTTGTTATGTTGGTGTATTAGGAGGAGAGTAGGCACTTGTGTTACTAAAGAGAACTCATAATGGAAGAATGATAGAAGATGAGGAAGATGTTCTACTAAGAGATTAAAAAATATAATAATATAATTCAGGTTAAGTTCATAACATGCTTTCACATTTCCAAAATATTCATCCTCAAAGTTTTGTAGTTGAGAGTGTTTCTTCATTAAGTGCTCATATTCTCATGTGGCTTCTTTTAGAGGCATCTCCTTTCAATTAATGGGGTGGTCTATGATGGTTATGTTTCTAAGATGAGGCCCCATGTAGTGGTTACGAACTACATTATGTTCTAGAAACAAATTTATGTCCTCACCCAATTTTAGATATATAATTTATGTTTAAACATTCTACCCAACTACTACATTTTTTTTGCAAGAGACATAAAATACCTAGTGGATGAAAAAACAAGAAGATAAATCCAAGTCATAAGCTACTTCTACAATCTTGTCATAGGACCTTATAGGGCCCATAAATTTTTGGAGCCAAATTTTTATTCTTCTTCTATTTGAGGGAGTTTTTTATAAGATTGAGGTCATAGATATAATTTATTAGTAATTGAGAAATGCCTCTCACTATGATGTTGATACCCCTATTGTTTTTTCCTATTATGATTTAATTGGAGGTTGTCCTTAAGTACTTGTAAAGTCTCCTTAGTTTGAAGAATACGAGAATCAAATTCTTAAATCTAGAAATCAACTTGCAAGAACAATGTGATGGTGGGAAGGATACAATGTATATGATCAATGGAAAATAAATCATCTTTCTCTAAGGAAAGGTGCCTTGGAAATATTATGGGAGACTATTTCATGCTTATCTAAGATATGCTAATGTTTGAACAAACACTTCCTACTTTATGTTGAGATTCCATACGATAAACATAACAATAATTCTATTAACATGATTCTTGAGAAGCTTCTCCATTCTATGTGAGTTCATTACTTGAATGGGTGGATACTTGAGACCCTATCGTTGATATTCTCTACCCTAGATGGATAACCTTAAACAAATCCTCTAAGTTCATGAAATCATGCCCCAAATTTTTAATTACTATACACTAAGAACCACATTTACCCTTCCAATAGGAATGTGGTACATGAATGTTAATTTGTAATATCCCATGTTGAGTTTCCTGTTATGTTATTTTCCTCCACAAGTTATACTTCCTTCATTTGCAATCATAAATTTGAAGTTTGTAAATGAGTATCCAAAGCCATTGAGTTGGTTGCAAGCTTTTTGTTAATGAATTTGTGGGTACTACCTAAGTCTGTGAGGACTATGACCTTTTCTTGTTCGTGATTCCTTCACGGTGATTCCTTCACTATCAAGGGCTCATGGGGTGTTAACTCATTCCAATGAATCCATTGATATGATGGTGGATTCTTCCTATTGTGTCAATAAAGGTTCAGACACTTCTCTAGGCTCATATTAATGTTCCTTGTCATCCTTGCACATCATTTTTCAATACAATCATTCTTGTTTCAAGGTATTTATGCCACTTGGATAATCTATTAAAATACCCAAATCATGCCAAATCACAATCATTTAGGTTGCCTTTATTCAATCTTCTTTGGCATGATTCTAATGGTATGGGGATTTATGTGTAATTGGGAACACATTGATTCTTTCCTTCTTCCATGAATCTTATGAGACATTTGCATGTAGTTATTTTCTTATTTTCAATACAATGAGCTAAGTTGACAGCTACAATCAAAGTAGTTTGGAAGTGTATCCTAAATTCCTGTTGGATTACATATTCTAAGTCACCAAATTTAGGTATGTGTTATATTATTTGCATGACTACCCCCTTGTGTGATTCATTGTGTTGGCCATAGTAGGTAGGTTACACGAGGTTGAAACCCCACCCCCCGCACCTTATATAAGGGGTGGGAGTTTAGGGTAAGAGCCTCCAATTTCTTTTGATGGATTTTGCATTTGTTTTTGGCATAACTGTTTTCACACTTTTCCTTTTACCAATTTTGTGGTGCATGGTGTTTCAACCCGCGGGTTTGTAATCCCAATTTAGAAACTAAAATTGTATTCAAATCTAGGGTGAATGTGTTGGTGGTTTATAGATGCCACATGATATACATATTGTATTGTAACACTGTAAAGAGAGAATATATTGCAAATATTTTTGGTTTTCTTGTTTTTGTGTTTCTAGGGTAATATCTTTGTGTTGATGTGTGTGCACCATTGCATATTTTTTTGTTTCTACTAATAATATGTTTGCAACAGTTAATTGTATTGGGTTAAAATCTACATTTGGTAATAGAGCCATTTTGGCTTCAAGGGGATGCCTTTGTGGCTAAGAGGTTTGGATTGGGCCAATGAAAAACCCTTTTACAATGGGAGATCTATAGTTTCGATTCTTATGTGAAAGGAAATGGAAAGAAATTCAAAGAAGAGATCGAGAAGTTCAGTGGAAAGAATTTTGAGTTGTGGAAGATATTTTAGTGGATAAATATTAGTGTATCATTATGGATCCAGGTATTGCACTGATGGGGATGTTGATATAAGACTACACCAAGTTGGATTAGAAGGAAAAGAGCACAATACAATTGCAACTCTTAAATTCAATATTACTGAATGTTTCAGGAGAATCTACAATGAATGAATTATAGAACAAGATAGGAGCTTTCTCTCAATATAAGTCCCTATTGAATAATTTTTCATATGAAATAAGTTGTGTAACATGAGGATGAAGGATGGTGACTCATTGATGAACCATATCAATGCCATCAATACTATGGTAAGTCAGCTATTATCTATTGATATCAAGATTTTAGATAAAGATAAGTGTATTAGTTTGTTTTGTTATTTATTAAACTCATGGGATAGTTTGGTTGTTTCCATAGGTAATAATGCAACTACTTCAAGTTTTAATGAAATAGTCTCATCCTTGTTATCTAAGGAGATGAAATAGAAAAACATGGAAATTTAGAACACATATGCCTTATTTATTAGAGGAAACTCCTATATTAGAAATAAAACAAAGTCCTCAACTGGGAGATCTAAATCTCCCGAAAAATTTGTAAATATTTGTTGGGGATGTGGAAAATAAAGGCATTATAAGAAAAACTATATATCCAAATGGGAAAGGGAATGGATCTAATGATGCTACTTAAATAAGAAAAAAACTTCTCAGATGGAGGGGATGTGTGCTTGGCATATTCAAGCACACATGTAGATCACGAGGCATGGTTGGTTGACTCCAATGCATCTTTTCGTATGAGTCCTCATAGGGAGTGGTTATGTTAGTATGGAAGGTGCAATAATGGTGATGTTTTCCTAGGAAATGATTTGACAACTAGAATCATAGGACAAGGAAAGTCATATTGAAGCTCGTTGATGGAAGGATTAGAACACTCCTTGGTGTTCTGCACATCCTAGGATTTCCTATAAATTTGATTTTTGTAAGCAAGATGAACAATTTAGGTGTAAAAACAATGTTTGAAAATGATATTTACTGGATGTTTTGAGGAGAAATGATATTTCTTAGGGGAGTTCAGATTGGGGCTATATTAAAGTTATCGGGAATCAATATTAGTGATAGGTGCAATATTTCGATTGTTCCTAAGAGTGGAGATAAAGAAGGAAAATTTCCTATAGTCTCTAGAGAGAATACTATGTTGTGGCATAAAAAACTGGGACATATTGGAGAGAAGGGACTTCAAGTACTACATGGTAAAGGTATGGTAAAAGGTATGTCTAATTTGTATTTGGATTTTGATTCCATGAATATTGGATATATTGGAAGTAGCATTGGATAATATTATCCCTTGGTGCTATGAAGGTAGAGTGAATATTATAGTGGGTGCACAATGATGTGTTTGGACTTATGTTGGTTCCATCACCGGGAAAAATTGTGTACTATGTTTCATTCATAGATGAATTCTCGAGGAATACATTGATTTATTTCCTTAAGAAGAAATCTGAAATCTTTGACAAATTTAAAGAGTTTGAGGCTCTTGTGTAAAGTTAGGCAGAGAAGAAGATTACGATGCCTACGATGAATAATGGTAGGGAATTTTGTGGCAATTATTTAGAGGAATTATGCAGGAGATGTGATATGGAAAGGAAAAATACTATTCCATACACACCTTAGAAGAATGGAGTTGCAAAAAGGTTGAAAAGGATGTTGATGGAAAAAGAAAGGAGCATTCTCATTAGTGCTAGATTAGGAGAGGAGTTATAGGTTAGAGGTAATAGATACCAAATATTACTTGGTAAATAGATAAATCTCATCAATGTTGGATGACAATACTCCACACGAGTTATGGACTAGTAAGAAATCATTTGGTTGTGATGCATGTGTATATGTTCCAAAGGAAAACATGAGTAAGTTGGATAAGAAAGCTATTGAATATAAAAATGGTCTAGAAGGTTATAATATTTAGAGCCCACAAACTAATAAGGTTGTGTTAGTCAAGATGTGTTATTTAGAGAAATCAAATATATATTCAAATAGGAAGTCCTACCAAGGAATAAGGAACCAAAGAAGATAGAGTTTGAATTGAAGGATGATTAATTAAGCTATACAAAATAATAGGAATTTGAAGAAGAAAAACTAGATACTCTGGTATTGAGGAGATTGGTTCAAGAAAGAAGGAAGCTATAAAGGTATCCTCCACTTGATTTCTGTTCAAAATTTGTTTTGTTTATTACTGGTGATGACCCTAGAATGGTTAGGGAGACAATGGATTAAGAGGATGGAAAACTATAGAAAAATTCCATGGTTGAAGAAATCACATCCTTGGATAAGAATGGGGCTTGGGATCTAGTGGAATTGCTAGCTAGAAGAAAGCCCATTGGCAATAAATGGGTGTTTGAGAAGAAGTTGGACGAAAAAGGCAAAGTGTAGAAATAAAAAAACTTGGTTAGTAGAAAAAGATTATTCTTAGGTATAAGGAATTGATTTTGGTGAGAATTTTTTTTTCTAATTTAACTTCCATTATATTTATTTTATCTCTTATTCTTTCTTTTGATTTTGAAGTAGAATAGATGGATGTGAAGAAAACGTTGTTGGATGGGAATTTGGGGGGGAAATATACATGAAGTAACCATAAGGATTTGTGGTGAAGGGAAAAAAGAGCTACTATGTAGAATACAAAACTCATTGTATGGGTTAAAATAATCACGAAGGATGTGGCATCAAGAATTTGATACTTATATATTGGGACTTGGAATTACAAGGAACAATTTAGATCACTATGTGTATTTTATATTAGTTGGTGATTTATTATTTATTTTTTCTTATGTGTGGATGATATGTTTCTAATTGAAAATTAAAAGGAAACTATCCAAGGTGTGAAAACAAAGTTGTTTTCTAAATTTCACATGAAGGATCTTGGTGTTGAAAATTTCATTTTGGGCTTGGAAATTAAAATAGATTAGAAAAACATGAATCTTGGTTAAATCAAAGAAAGTATGTTAAGACAATATTGCATAGGTATCATATGCAAGAATTTAAACTAGTAAAGGTCTCTATTCCTTTAGGTGTAAAGTTATCTACATATTAGTGTCTCGAGACACAAAAAGAGGAAGAGGATATGTCCTAATATTACTATGCTAGTGTGGCTAGTAGTTTAATATATGCAATGGTTTGTACTAGACCAAACATTGCCCATGCAATGGGAGTAATGAGTAGGTATATGGCAAGGAAGTAGAACTCAACAACAATAAAGAGAGTTTTCAAGTATTTTCATGGCATTATTGGTTATGGATTGTGCTACCAAGGAATACTAGGATTGGACAAGGTGTTGGACATACATGGTATTGTTGATGCGCTAGACTAGACTAGAGATCTAGATCACAAAAGTACAAGGGGGTATTTGTTTTACCTATTTGGAGGAGAAATTAGTTGGATGAGAAAGATATAGTCTTTAGTGGCACTCTCAACTACATAAGTTGCATATTTGGCAACCACTCATGCAAGCAAGCAAGCAGTATGGTTGCAAATATTGTATTTAGGTATTGGGTTGGTAAAACATGTTGTAAGGATATATTGTAATAGCCAAAGTGCAATATTTTCTTCGAAGAATTCAACTTATCATTCTAAGACAAAGCATATTGATATTCAACATCACTTTGTGAGAGATATGATTGAAGACAAGAAGGTGCTATTGGTAAAGGTGGACACTTTGAAAAATGTGTAGACTCATTAAAAAAATCTATGAGCACTAAGAAGTTCTCTTTGTGTAGAGAAACAATGAGCATTGCTACACTGAATTGTTGATCATGTAAGCATATGGCCCCTTGTATGTAAATAAAATAAGAAGTGAGAAAATGTTGGGTATGTGTTATATTCCTTGCACAACTACCCCCATGCATGATTTATTGTGCTAGGAATAACAAGGGGGTCAACAACCCACCTTTTTCAGGAGGTGGCAGGGGGGTAGGAGTTCAAGGACAATACCCTCGTTCTTTTTTTGGATGGTTTTCTGTGTCTTTTTTTTTTTGTAGTTTTAGATACATAGTTTTCACTTTTAGTCTTTTTTGGATGCATGGTGGTTCAACCCACGGTTTTATAATTCCAATTAAGGAACTAAGATTGTATTATAATCTAGGGTTAATAGATTGGAGGTATGGATTGCACATGATATACATATTTTATTGTAACAATGTAAAGAGAGAATATATTGAAAAATATTTCTAGTTTTCTCGGTTTTGGGTTTCCAAGGTAAAATATTCATGGTAATGTGTGTGTTAATGTTTGGGTTTCCATTGCATCTTTTATGGTTTTACTAAAAATAAATGTGAAACAATTAACTATATATAGTTAAAACATACGACTAATAAAATTATTATTATCACTTAAGCCCCCTTACTATAGTGGTCAATTTTCGGTGTTATAAGGTATATTGTGTTAGCAACCTCGACTAACTTTAATTTCGATAATACACTAAAATAGTCTTGCACCATCATGATCATACAAAGTGATGAATTCACTTACCAAAATATCTGAAGTTGTCGTACTAGAGTAAATACACCATTGTTGTAAATTTCTATGCCCACCTGTTGACATTGTTGGATTCCACTAACAGTATGGGGGTCTCCCCAATATGAAGTCCCAATTAAACCTCACACTGTTTGGAGCCCCAACTAGAAAGTTAGGCTAGTTACCATAATCTTAAATATTTCCCTTGGTTGCAATAAATGACACAAGAGAAACACATGTACTTTCGATATAAACAAGTTAGCCTTGTGATGTATTCAATTGTAAAGTGTATAATGGTTCTTTCATAAAAAGGAAGAAAAAGTGAGTCTTTAAGAGAAAATTAATAGTACTATCCTAATAAAGACACACACATATATCTGAAATAATCGTTAATAATCTTGTGAAATAGTTCACAAAGAAATAACAATCATGAAAGAAAGAGACACACGATTCAAAGATGCATACTAAAGCCAACAAAATAGTTCATTTTCATTAGTATGTATTAACATAAACATACATTGAAAACAATGAAAGAATAGTCTTACAATCATTCACAACATATGCATGAAAAGTGTGTCAGCTCTAAGAGCTTCAAATTATTAAGTGAAAGTCCCAAGATACACCATTACAATGATACAACATTGGTTCTAATAGTGGAACGTTAAGCAACTACTTGCTTCTCAAAAGCCTAATCTTCTCTCTTTTGGATAGCTTGAGAAGCCAAGGTGAAAAGTCCTTTGCTTGAGCTATTAGGGTGTATATATAACAAATGAGTTGACTCTCCACCTCCCTTGTGACTCTTGATATTCCCTCATGACTCTTGAGATCCCATGTGACTTTTTGAATTCCTATGAGACCCTTGAGCTTCTATATGACTCTTCACATTCTATGTGTGACCCTTGGGCTTCCACACATTTTACATTTTCTCATTTTTAAAATTACATAATTACATCCACAAATGATGTGGCAGAATACAATGACACATGAGACTCTAATGGTGACTGTTGGACAATCCATGCCTTGGTAGTGATGACCTGGAATTTCATTGTGATGTGTCAATGTTAATATTTCATCCTTGTTTCCATCTTTGTATCTTCATGATATATTTTGCAAGTACTTCATCTTCATCCTCCAAGGGGCTAGTTGATATGGAGTCTACCATGTGATCTTGATTTTCAATCTTTTGTCATGATTTAGTATCCCTTCCTTTCTTGGCTTGATGATCTCTTTGTATTTCTAACTTTACAAGTGTCTTCTTGCATGAGCTCCTGGGCATCCTCATTGAGCATCATATTGTCACATCAAGGCAAGAACATATGCAAATGGAATTCACTCATGAAAAGATGACATCAATCTATAAATCTCCTAGTATATCTTATTCCTCATGCAACATGTTGATTGAACCAGGAAAGTGCACAAGATGGAGGAGGAGGCTCAGGGATTACACAATGCGCAGTTCCAGGAGGCATTGATGAGGATCTAATCATTAGGACTGCAAAATGCATAGTAGTTGAGGGTCAGGAAGATAGGAATACATAGTTGAGGGAGTCAGTGATGCAATGAGGCAGGCTTGCTCACTATGGTTACAAAATACATAGTTCTAGAAAGAATGAGATAGTGTATTATGTAATTGAGAAAGTCAAGGACTAAGAAAAGCTTAATTGCTGACTAAGATTATGCAGTGTGTAGTGGAAGCCTGATTTGGCAGTGATTGTGTAGTTTGCAAGTGCAGGAGGCAGGGACTGAGCACTGGGATTGCATAATGCGTAGTGCTTGGAGGAAATGATCATGCAATGCACAATTCTAGGAGTCAAGGATGGATGAATAGGGATTAATACTATGAAATGGACAATTCAGGAAGGAAAGAAGATGGGTGGTTGGTCGAGCAAGTTGCGAAGACAAGAACACTTTAGAAATTGACTGAGTGTGGGATTGGTGAGGCGAAATATGAGACTAGAACATGTAACAATTCTTGATCATGATCACACACTTAAAAATTATCAACCACATGACAATAAAACACCTAACACCCAAAATAAACATGCACCCATTGAAACAAAAACAAAACGACACTTACCTCCAAGTGTGACACTTAATGTACACTTTGTGACACAAGTGTTGACTACAACCAGAAAGTGTAGATTACTCTGGGAATAGGTCTAATTCATATCTCTATGATAGATGGAACCCATTGGCATAAGGGAAAACACCAAATCTTCCTCTTAACAAAAGACAACACTTCCCTTAACAAAAGATGACACTTGGAATTTCTTCACAAAGGGACTTGGAAACTTAGAGAGCAAGTATGGAACGACTTTAATAGTTATAAAGGACAATTCACATGGTTAAAGAGAGGCTCCAAAGTTTGAATACTAGGAGGGTGTTGTAGCATCGAAAACACCACCTTTGGGAAGTGATTCCCTTTTTTTTGTCAAGAAGTAATATGTTGCCTTGCTTGGTGAAGATGATCTTAATAAAGTGGTAGGTGGCTTCTGTTGTTCATTTGGAGTTATGGAATTTTGTTTGTGACATATTTGAAGTACCCAAGTCACAATATATATGGTCACAAAATCAATCTGTTTGCGAGTTGATTGCTTGAAAGAGCCTTTCCTATAGGAAATTCATGTAGCTACTACTAGGTGGTTATCCACATTTTATCAATGTGTAGTTGATTTTGATATTGCCACAATATTTAATTATTTCAATCCTTCATCCATATCTTAACTACTTGATATTCCTTCTTAGCCTTTACAGTATGAGAAAAATAGTTGTGTGCCGATTCCTCAGGAATCAAAATATCGTGGATCAACTCTAACTCGCTTGACTCTAGGGTATGCACCTCTTATTATTATAATTCTTATTGTAGTATATGGACCCAACCCCCTTTACAAGGCAATGGCATATGCCGAAATTGTTTTTCCGTAGGCATACATCATGGTATCTATATGAATGGTTCCCATAAATCGAAGGAGCTATGTCCCATTTCAATCACAATTTCTGGCTCCTTTCAAAAAGGAGTAGTTAAGAGCTAGAAGAGGAAATTTCTATACAAAGGCTCTTGTGTCAAGAAGCTATTTCCAGTAAGCGGCTTCGTAGTCCAAAGTCTTGTCCGGTCCCTCAACACTCTAATCGAGTCTAAAAGAGGAAATTTCTATAGAAAGGGCCCCGTGTTAAGAAGTTATTTCCAGTAAGCGGCTCCGTAGTTCAAATTCTTGTCTGATGCCTTCTACTTCTATTAATGATGGTGTCAATTGGAAAATATGGCATCTCTAGGGTATAAAGAAAAAAAAACTAGGGAACTTTGAAGTTAAAGCAAAAAGAAAGAGAGAAAATAAGGTTTTAGGGGGTTAACTTATAAGGGGAATAATGACCTCTCTAAATCATATTAGAATATAGTTTATTAGAATATAGATTTTTTATTTTTTTTTCAAATGAATAAACTTTGACTTTAAACAAAACTATTTTTTCGGAAGTTATGATAGTGTTACCATAAGTAGTCAAAAATTCCTATAGAATCAGGTAATTTTAGGGCCCTAAACTTTACACCTTCATAGTTTTGCAACACAAATCCAAATGGCTTAAATTGTACTTAAAAATTCTTCTCCATTTCCTCTTTTAGTTTATTTTCTAATCACCTTATTTCGTCTTATTGCCCAAATGTTATACTCGATTTAATTTGACTTGCTATTTTTTAACCTTATTTGGGAATTGATATGAGATAAGCCTTTTACTAGAAATAACTACATTTTTTCTTCTCTAATTGATGTGAAACTTGAACTTGTAACAATATGAGCATCCTAGCAAGAACTTATGTATAATTTACCAATTTTTGCTACTTTTTATCATTCCAAAGAAAGTGAATTTACATAATTTGTAACTCCTAAGTTTTGTGCCAAAATATGAAATTTAAATATATAATAGAGTTGGATTCATTTCTTCAAATGAATCATGTTAAACTTAATTTTTATAAGGAAATATAAAGATATGAACATTTTACTTAACTTACTATTTTTAGTAGTTCTTAATACTAGATTCGAACCCCAAATTTCGTAAATTGTAGCACCCAATTTTCATACCAAATTTATTAAAAAATTAATTCAAGGTACTTTTAGATTTCCTTAAAAAAAGATATTCAATTTGAACATTGCCACAAAAAAAGTTATAGGACATAGAGTAATGAGTACTCATTAAGAAGATTGGTTTGATAATTACTTACTTTAATGTGACTTACTATAATATTGAGGATTGAAGAGTACTCCTTAGAGGTGTTGGTTCTTTATTCAATTTTAATATAAATTTTTATAATCCATATTACTCATAAAAACATAATAAACATTAATCACCATTTATTAAGATAATCATACAATACCTCATCAATATTATGTGAATAGTGAATCACAATATTAGATATCATTTTGGGATTCAACTGCGTTAAGTGAGTCATTCATCTATGACCATTTCCATGAGAAATAGTCGTAACTGACTAATTTCTCATGATTTTTGAATAGCTCACTTAGAATCACAATATTATTAACTAGCCAATTGAAATAAAATACTCTTAATTATAATACAGCACTAGCACAACAAAAAAACACCTATTAAACCTCCGTATCCTAAATATGATAAGAATTTATTGTTTAAGTATTTCCATATTAACCTTATAGGCCAAAGTGCACAATAGAGTGGGCACCGTTATGTTATAAAGAGGACTGAAGTAGATGAATGGGAAAAGATGAGGTAAAAAGTAACACTACGAGACTAACGAAGATAATAATAGGAGGGAGAAAAATATTATCAAGAGAATAATGAGATAGTAATATAATAAGGATTATGAACATTATGTTTATTTCCCTCTTCTTGTATCTTTATAATATAGAGATTTTAGGAAGATTTATTGGTTTTTTTTTTTTTCATGAGTTATTAACTTTATTGTACATGTGGAGTGCCTCTCTTGAACATTTTGTAAATAAATGGCGAGTTCAATTATGCATGTTCATCATTCCCGAATTCAAGAAAGTTACATTTGTGTACTCCGTTATATCTAAGCTTCGCCATTCACATGAAATCATTAGTTATAATTCTAATTTATAAATATAATAAAAGGCTCAACACCTAATAAATAATCAAGGATCCTTAACATTTGTTTTATGTTGTTGTTTATTCTTTTGTCTTATACCTATTTTGAAACAATCATGCATAAATTGCACCCATGTTATACATTTTTGACCTGTTATTTAAGTGGGATATATTTTAACAAGTGTGGAGCATTGGTGGACAATTTAATACTTCGATGTGCTCATTAGTGAACGAAAGTATCATTAATATGATTTTAACATTTTGAAAAATGATATTGATAGTTTATAATACATTATTTGTGATATTTTACGCTAAAAACACATTATTTTTCAATTTTTAAATAATATTTTTTATTTACTTATTTTTTCTTTACAAAATTAAGTAACATTTTCAATTGCTTAATTTTTTTTATATGTTTTTCTTGATCGGGGTGTGAGCTAGCCTCATTGGGTTCACCCTGGCCCACAGTTTAATGCATATCTCCTAGATCTTTTTAGTCACCCTTCGCATGCATGTTGCAATTGGAAAGGTGGTGGTGCACATGCAAGGTTTAATTACTAACCTTGAGGGTGGCAGAGTCATTATGATAGGCGTTAAGGTAAGGTTTCATTTTGTTGTGCTAGGTGAGTTGGTCTGTGCCCTTTGTCTTTTGTGGATTTGGTCTAGGCTGGTCGTTATGGGCAACTCGAGGTCGTTATCTACTTCGGGTTTTGCAAGAGGCCACTAGTATGTCTCCACTCTTAATTTAGCCCCCTCTATCAGTGTATATGCTTTCCAATCTATGAGATGCATGGTTCTATGGTTTGGTGGGACTGGAATCGAAATTTCCTGGAGCATGGCATTGTATGGTTTCTGGTTTGTGTTGAGTCTTTAGTCTTATATGTCCTAGTGTCTGTGGTGTATGCACTACAACAAAACAGACAATTTGCGCCAGATTTAACACTAGATTTTAGTGCATTTTTTTCTCAATTGGGATGAGTAGTCTGGCGCTAAATCTGGCTCTATTGTATAATTTTTAAAGCGTCATTTTTTGCGCCAAATTTTGCATCTTTTTTACGCCAAATTTTCCATCAATTTTTGAATCATATTTTGCACCAAGATTTTCATTTGGTTTTACAACAAGTTTTGCTTCTAGTTTTGTGCCATTTTTTGCATCTATTTTTGCATTATTTTTTGCTTCCTATTTTGTGGCATTATTTTCTTCTAGTTTTGTGTTGTAATTTGCATCAAGTTTTACACCATCTTTGGCATCTGATTTAGTGCCTTTTTTACATCCAGTTTGTGCCAATTTTTGCATCTGGTCTTATGCCATTTTTTGCTTCTAATTTTGTACTTATTTTTACATCTATTTTTGCGCCAGTTTTTCTGCCTTTTTTTACACCATTTTTTCCATCCAATTTTGCACCATATGTTGAATCTGATTTAGTGCCAAATTTTGCATGCATTTTTGCACCATTTTTTGCATCCACTTTTGTGTTTTATTTATCTCCCTTTTTTGCTATTTTTGCATCATTTTTTGCATCCAATTTTTCATCATTTGTTGCATCCAATTTAGCATCATTTTTAACACCATTTCTTGCATCCAATTTAGCATCCTTTTGAGCATTTAAATTTGCATCCTATGTTGAACCATATGTTACATCCACCTTTGCATCCCATTTTGTGTCTTTTGTTATGTTCAATTTTGAGCCATTTTTTTCGCCTACTTTTGCATTTGTTTTTGCACCAAGTTTTGAATGATTTGTTGCACCTCATTCTACATCCAATGTTGTATTGAAATTTGAGCCATTTTTATGCCCATTTTTGCACCATTTTTTCTTCTTTTGTGTCCAATTTTGCACCATCTTTTATGTCCAAATTTGCATCCTTTTTGGTATCTAATTTTGCATCCTTTTTGGCATCCAAATTTGCATCCTTTTTTCTGCCACATTTTGTGTCCACATTTTCATTTCATTTTGCACCTAGATTTTAGTTTGAATTTTTGTTGGACACCTAATCCTCAATGGGTTAGTGTGGAAGTCGAATGGACAAAAGCAGTCCAAGAGACCTTGGGATGTGAATCCCAATGGTCACATAATGTACTATAAATGTATATCTCCTATTAATAAAAAAATGTACTCACATGATTTATCATTCCTATTCTATGTTTCCCATGTGTGTTTAACATGGTATCAGAGCAGGCGTATTCCTGCCCTGCATAATTAATGTGAGCCATTTGTCTTATGGCCTTTCTGTGCAGTCATTTCTGCCATCAATTCTGCATCTCAGGAATATTTTCTCACGAATATTTCTTCAGCTAAATGTTAGCTGCTCCTGGCGCTGTCCAGCACTGTCCAAGCGGTTCTTCTGACATGTCTGTCTGCCATATTTTTACCTGCGCTCTCTGTCCATAAGCGTTTCATGCTCTCTCACTGATTCATAAAACGTCTCTGACTGTTCAGCTCTCTCACTCATTCTTAAACGTTTCTGACATAAACGTCTCTGACTTGGTAACTGCGCCTGTTGCATACTATGTCAGTGCGGATTCAATTGAAAATTGTGGCTTTGTGTTGAACGTAAACGTTGTTTAACGCTACTGTTGATATGACCTTGGAGCAAACGAGCATACGCCCCAACCGCGTGAACCCATTCCAATTGGTTAGGAATTTGGGGTGCCAGAGTTTCATGTCCAGCACGCGGACCTTGCTCGTGCAAGACCAGTGACCCCCTTCATCTTTGCATAGAATCCACTGCGTCCAAGTCCAGCGACCATCGAAGAAGATATTCCGAGACTCAATGGTATCAAAAATGAGGTCTGTTTTTGAGAGGTCCTTCAACATTCCAGATGACATTTCATCCTTGAGCTGAGTGAGAGGAGGAGGAGGGGAGGTTGGATCCCTCGATCCTTGAGGCTGTTCCAGGTCCATCTCCATCGCTCAAGCAGAAGGAAAGCGTGGTGGCCTCTCTGGTTTGATATACAGCGTAATGATATTTAAATTTGTTGTCCCATTTGTTTGTTAATCACCGTAGATTTTTGAAATTTTGCTGATGGCGGCTCTGATGGTTCTTGAAAGAGATAATTGACTGCAGCTATTCGTGTGGGAACCAATACTTATTCGTCGCTGTCACGGCTCCTCCCAACAGGCATATTGCACCACCAGCGTATTACATGTTGTTTTTGCTGACACGGGGCATCCCCGGCTTCGCAGCCTGGATTCAAATCGCGAATTAGAGACGAGGCAGCGTGCGTATGATTTGAAATAGCCACTCATTGCTATATAGATTTGAAATGTATATACCCATTGTTTACGTCTATTATGGTGAAGCGTTTGTTAAAACAAACAAACTTGCCGCAGAATAAATAATCATGCACTGACAGAGTGCTTTTGTTATATGAATAAACAAACTTGGTGTTGAAAGTAACCATGCCCTAAAAGAACTTGTATTCTAATTCAGTTGAAAGTAGCTTTCATATCTCTATTCCGTTGCTCGGAGGTTCACATCACTAAGTCGGCCTCACTCCCGTCCAATCGCTCAAGAATGCGACATTCAGTCACATAATGCCTCGTTCCATTCATATCGATTATGATTGTGAATTTTCTCAGGGAGAAAATGTATTGGTTGACCTTAACTATAGAATATATCAATCTATTCATCATCAACACAAGTTTTAGAGGAGATTCACAATTGTGTATTCTCTGCTCAATAGGAAAGTGATTGTGATCCGGAGAAATCAGTTCTACCAAAAGACTAAGAGAACAAGGTTGAGAATGATCCGATGAGTTTAAACCACAAACTAAATGTGATGTTCACAGATTTCAAGTTTCAAAAGCCCAAGTTTGAACTGGTCAGGCAGGTTCGCATAGTATTTCCTCTGAAACACGTGTGATAAGCTTGTGTTATAAATTCCGGAAGATTGCCTTGCATTCAGTAACAGAAATTAAAGGTGTAGTTTGCATTGATTGGCAAACACCACAGAAATTGCAGAAGTATCCATCCAAAGCGAAAGCATTCATTTTATTGAAATATTGATCAGGAAGTTGCTTATGTTGTGGATATTGTTTATTTTTACACAGCCAGTGGAGAGTGTTGTGGGAATTTCTGAAGGAAGCCCTTGGGAAGGTTCTGGTGCCCTTTTGCCTGTGTAATCAGATTGAAGAAGTTGTTTCCTCTGATCATCTTCTTTATTTCAAGCGCTGCATAAGAGTTTGGGTTGCGTCTCTGATGAAAAGAGATGACCGAGGAGGAAAATATGGTGGGTTTTGCAAAAGAGAGAATGCGGATACCGTAGCAGCAATCAACGAATAAACTCTCGGGGTAAGTTCACAGATTAGAAATAAACGTACGTCACTTGACGGGAAGTTGCGCTTCACTTCAATTAAGGCGTGCATATGATTATGAGTCGTGTTTGCGATAAATGAATTTGAAATAGGGTTGAATGTAGAGGCGTGTCATGTCAATAAACATGAATAGCAGCCCTGTGATTTAACGGTTCTTCACAGTGACAACATCATACAGGCCACCTGCGACCCATCTTGAACTGCATATATGCATTGGAATATCATATGTAATAGGAGTGTTGTTTATGCATGAAAGAAATCAACCAGAAATGTGGCTTCATTCGTAATCTGCTCAACAACGAATAATACCATTTTTATGGGTATTCTCGCCTATATATTTATATAGAGGCTGGTGTATATTTGTTGTTTGCACTAAAAATATGGTCCGTCAGATGTCTGCTGAAAATTTATTCAATGCCCCGAGCGTTCGTTGGAAAGGTCGTTTCTTTTTGTGATGATTATTGCTCTTAATATGTGCACTGTATGTGCTGGACATTAAGTCTCTATTGCAGAGAAAGAAATCAGTTTTGTATATCGCTCATTGATTTATTTGTGTGCTGACCTGGAGCTGTATTGAATGCATCGAAAACTGTGATTAAAGCTGCCTGAATACGTTATGATGCTGCCTGAAATACGTTGAAGCTGTTGTTTTAAATAAGTTCGTATGAGGCCTGAATGGTATACGATCCAATGGTATGGTGATTGGTTTCAAATACACTTTGAATAGTTCGAATTCCATTTGCAACCGAGATTCTGTGCTTCTGTCCCTATAGTTGGATCCGATTTGATTGCTGGTGCCATTCATATGTTTAATGCTTTGCTGAGGTTGACCGCTGTAAATTACAGTTCAAAGAATGCCCATGACATGGTGTTATAATTATTGAAGTTTTGATAACCATCATTTCTGAAGGAGTACTTGAAGGATCCAAACAAGTTTGCAGTTGCTGCTGCCCCAGTTGTGGAATTGTATTTAAAAACTCATTATAGTGCATTGATTCCTTGATTCCACTGCTGCATAAAGATTTTGGTGAGCTGATTGTAATCTTTTATATTGCACACTGATCATTTGCTGACATTTATAAAGGATATTGCTGTGTACTGTGAGTAGATATTACTTTTCTGCATTGAGTAGTAGTTGTGATCAGTTTTTTAAGGTGTAAATCAGACATTGAAGAAAAAATGGCCAGAACCAGTGAAGTATTACAGTTCCTTAAAACTCTAATATTATCTACTGTTGATGACACATTACAAATCAGCAAAGGATCTCTCTCAGAAATTCAGACATGTCTACAAAATGCACAGGAAAAGATCAATTTTTTGCAGCTTGAATCACAGCTACAGCAAGAAGAGCTACATCAAAATAGACACCATTCTGAACCTGTTTTTGTTCAGAATATTGAGACAACCACCCATCAGCAACATGTTAATAATGTTACAGTTCATTCAAATAAAGAAACAGTTGTATATGCAGATGCAGAAACTCAGTCTGCACTTCCCAAGCCCATCATCAGACCTTGGGAACAGCTTGTCCACAACAAGCACAGAACTGGTCTTGGATATGACAAGGACTTGTCCTTTCATATTCCAGACTACGCCAAGCCCATTCAATTTCAGAGTGCCGGATTCATTCATGACAGTTCACCTGCTCCTCATAACAGTTCAGCTTCAGTTGTTCCAGACTCTGCCCCTCTTCCACAACAACAGATTGTGAAATGCCAACACTGTGACCGAGTTGGCCATTTGAAAGATCATTGTTTTGATCTTCATCCATGTAAGCACTGTCATAAAACCAACCATTCTTCACACAGATGCTTCAGAAATAAATGTCCTGCAAGAACAAAGATTCATCTTGGATGGATCGCTTCTTGGCAATGGGCATCAACAGCCAAGAAGATATTCCAAACACATGTCAGAACTTGTTCCAGAGTATTGAACAGTCTTGCAGTTGAGTTTTCTCCATCTTCTCACCTTGTACCTGACAGGGGGGGAAATGATGGTCATCTACAAGCTTCAAAGTCACATCAAGCGAGCCTGAGCCACAACCTACCACACCAGTTTCAGAGTTGTAGCCAGAGATAAAGATGCCCCTGAGCATGCCTTCAGTTGGCAATCTGGGACACTTCCTCTAGCAGAAGACTTCAGCTTCTTGCCAGTTTTGGAAGAGTTCCAGGAACAAAATTGAGAACACTTCCTCTAGCAGAAGACACCAGCTTCTTGCCAGCTTTGGAAGAGTTCCAGGAATTGCATTAAGCATTCCAGAGTTGTTGGTTATCCTTAAACCATCACAGGTTGAGACTTCCCTTTTCAGGTTGAAGTTTTACCTTTTATGCGGGGTGAGACCTCCCTTTTATGGTTGAAGGTTTCCCTCTTTAAAACAATAGGATCACTTCCTCTAGCAGAAAACTTCAGTTTCTTGCCAGTTTTGGAAGAGTTCCGGTAATTGCACTAAGCGTTCCAGTGTTGGTGGTCATCCTTAAACCACTGCCCTTTATACCAACATTTCATAGAGCACATTCAGCCTAGTGCTGCCATGCATTTTTTGCACATTTTGTATTACATCTCTCTTCTTGGACTCATACATAACCCTTTGGATTAAGGGGGGGAATGTTGGACACCTAATCCTCAATGGGTTAGTGTGGAAGTCGAATGGACAAAAGCAGTCCAAGAGACCTTGGGATGTGAATCCCAACGGTCACATAATGTACTATAAATGTATATCTCCTGTTAATAAAAAAATGTACTCACATGATTTATCATTCCTATTCTATGTTTCCCATGTGTGTTTAACAATTTTCATCTAGTTATGCATCATTTTTTACATCCTTGGTTTCACCCTTCTTGAGTCCCATTTTGCATCTTGTTTTGTGTCTTTTCTTACATCTTTTTTGCACACAATTTTGCATCCTAATTTTACACCATTCTTTGCATCCTCTTTTTGGTGTCCATTTTTGCATCCTTGTTTGCGCCCAATTTGGTATCCTTTCATATGCCTGATTATGTTCCCTTATTTGTGTCTAGTCTTGAACCCTTTTTTAATTTTACTTTAAAACCCTTTTTGTGTCATTGTTTGCATCTTGTTTTGATGGATAGTTTAACATCCAATTCTACTCCCAATTTTGCATCGATGGTTAAATCCACTTTTGGCTTCTTGTTTAGATTTTTACCTTTATTTCCATTTATGACCCCCTTTATGGGTTCATTTTACTAATTTCATTTACATAGTGAGATATATTAAAGTTTCTAAATATCATTTTGCTATAGGATTTAATGCACGGTTAGATGAACATAAAACCCTCTCAGTTTATCCCAAAAACCTAGGACAGACCAATTAAGAGAAAGGTTGTTCTAAGGCTTAGGATTCTTAGTAGATCAAGATGTAGAGTATAGATTAAGAAAAAGAGAAGGAATTCTTGTGAGTCCTCGCATGCAGGTCTTCTTGGAGTTTTTAGTATAGCTAGGAAGCACTCCTAGCTAGCTCCAAAGCTTGGTCCTACACATAAGAGAGAGAATAAAGAAACCTTCATAGCATAATATCTTGATAATCGAAACTATCAGAAACATATAAATATTATTGAATAAATAAATATAAACCAAAATCCCATACATTCATTAGTTAAATAGAATAAGTAAAGAATGAATAGAAACATATGGAAGGAAGAACAACTGATCTATATTAATAAAGGAGTTGGAGGAAAGTTACAACAATCAGATGTAGTTGCAGCAACACCTCCCCCAACTCCTAGCGCCAAAACTCTCCCTCTTAATATAAATCTCAGAGCGTGACAATACAAGAATTCCCATCATTTTTTCAATGGCCAAGCCTCCAATATATAGGAAAGTGAAGGCTATGAAGATTTCCCAAATTCCTCATTAGTTCAATTTGGGCAAAATCTTTTGGGTGAATAATGTTTCCTCATATAAAAATGGTCTTTTCCACTTTTTAGATGCTTTTGTGCTTAGGAAAAAGCTTCCCCATGCTTTATGGCTCTTTCCCGCTTTTGTATGCTTTTATTTTTTAAGAAAAAACTAAAGATGAGGATAAAGAGATCACATTCCACCATATGAGTTTCTGAAAGTGAACAAGAGTGTCAAATTCAAATTCTAGTTTGCTTATGTTTTGATTTTTTTTAATATATATTTAGTTTTAGTATTTTTTTATTTTCTAAAAAAATATATTTAGTTTTTGGTATTTTTTTTTTCTATAAGAAAAATTATATTTTGTTTTTATAAAAATGGATTTTAAACATTCCATTCATGCTAAATTTGTGATTTTATGATAGGAGTTTAAATTATATATAAAAAAGTAACTTAATGCCATGTGTTGTGTCGCTAAGATGGGTATTATACATCTCTTCCTTGTTAAGTTATAAAATGTGCTTGGGTTTTCTTAATGCAATAAAACTAATTATGTTCTTCATTATATCTTGAAATGTTCATTTTGAACCTAATAAAACAATAAAGTGAAAATAGGTTTGCCTTTGTCCTTTGTAGATCTTTGTCCCCATTAGTCTTGGTCTTAATGGATTAATTGTCTTATGGTGGCCTTGAGTGGACACTTCCATTAGTTGCATGCTTTATAGTTTTCTATTAGTGACATTTTTTAGGCTTTATAATATGTTATTTAATTTATCAAAATGTGTTATTGTCCATATTAATGTTAAATATTAATATTAAATATGTTGATTTTTGAGCATGGTTTAGCAAAACGTTCCCAAAAGGTTTATAGATTGTATTTTATAATGCAATGATTCATTGATTGATGAAATTGTTTTGGATATTTTTTTTAATGATTCATTGATTGATGAAATTGTTATGGATATTTTTTTAGTATATTAAATTGTATGTGATAAAGTCAAAAGTCACCTCTTTTTTAGATTTTCATTTGAGAAATTTCCTTTAAGGCCATCAAGTTCACCATTCGGTCCCAGGTTAAGGAAATATAGGAGTCATGAAGTGGAATTGTCCAAGCACTTAAATCTTGAGACATGCTTTTTTTAGTCACATTATACTTCCTTTCTGTGTAAATTCTCGATCAAAATAGTCTCATGGAACATGAGGGGCCTCAATAGTAAAGGAAAACAAAGAATCCTAAAAGAAAAATGGTACGCAAAGCACCCATCAATAATGTTGATATAAGAAACAAAAATATTAAGTGAGGTTCTACCTCATATAATTAGCAAATGGGGGAGGAATTTCCAAGTAGTAGTGATTGATGCTTAGAGATACTTGGGTGGAATGGTTATTATTTGAAATGATCAAGACATCAAGGTTACCAATATGTTTACCTCTTTTCGCATTATGACAATACAATTTTAGTTAATTGACATCGAGGAATACTACCATGTATCCAATGTCTATGACTCCAATATCAAAAATGGAAAACCTCTATTTCTCAATTCTATTTCTAGCACAAATAATTTATACTCCCCATCTCCATGGATTATTGGGAGTGACTTCAATATTATCAAGTGTCTCGAGGAAAATAAAGGATTAATCACAATGTTTAACAAGATATTTTGTAAGCTATACCATTAAAGCCATAAAGTAGTCTCTATTAAAGTTGTCAAGCAATGAGTCTCCAACCCACACATGTGGATCAATGAGATGTAATACATGTGTGTGTGGTGACTAACTTAATACACTGTTCTAATAACTCCACAAACTTATGTATTTCACTATGTCACATAAATTGACAGTAGTGTGACATAAGTAAACCAAGAGTAGACATGAAATCCTTAGGCAACAAACATTCCCTAGATCCTCAATTAGGTGCTTAAATGATGAAGTGAAAATGCAAGGGGAAAAGAGGACTTCATGATTTAACCATCACAAACATGTGATCAAGTGTGACTAGGAGTGTATATATTCATATATTTTCCAAAGAGGGAGTGAATACATGAGTTACCATTCATTGGGCCTTATTTTTCTTTATTTTATTTTTCTTATATATAGGACTTAGGGAATAAGGTTTTCATAAGTTTGGCACAACTCATAGATATAACATTTACATGAATTTTCACTTCAACCTTAGAGTTTAGACTTAGATAAATCAGTATAATGTATCTTTAATGATTCTGGCTTTCACTTTTTGATTTTATTTCATCACAAATGACAAAAGGGGAAATATTTTGCCACAAATCTATGAATTCTTAATCATAAAGGCGTCATGCGATGAAAACAAATTATTTATGTTATTCTCTTTGAAAATGATGGGTATTCTTGAGAAAATCTTATGCTTGTGGATGTCTCCTCTCTGGTTAAGAGGGAGTGAGGGTAAACACCATATTATCCATGTGTCTTGTACTATGGACATGACTAACATTTGTAAGCCTAATAAAGACACCAGTAGGGAGAATGGTGGATTGGATAAACATCTGGGACCAATATTCTTTAAGAATTTGGACTTTGACTAGGATTAACCGCCATAAGTCAAGTACATTAATCCAAGATAAGAATATTCATGAGGATTGACATTTCCTGGTGTCAAATATTATGATAATGGATTAGAAAATGATCATGTGAGGACATACCTGGTGAACATCCTGGTGGGGTAAGTTCCTAGAGAGGCAGTGGTGTTCAAATTTATGCCTCCCAACATTGTGCTCTGATCTAATGGAGAGATAAACTTGTTAGTCAATGCCTTGCTATTTTGAAAATGTTGGCTATGATGATGTAAATCATCATTGATGCTTATCAATCTAGATCCCTTCTTATATGAATATTTCAACTTGAGAGTACTTTTTTGTCTCATTATGAGTACCTCCCTAGTTTAGAGGTAGGGTCATCATCTTCATTATCGCCATCATCACCACCATCACCGTCATCATTATTTTCATTATTTCATTATCATCATAATCACCATTCATGTCTTCATCGTCATCATCATTATGGACATTGTCGTCAATTGTTCATAATTATAGGTATCGTAAGAAATATCATCAACCCAAAAAATGTTACGAGTGCTCGAAAAGGGTTGTTAGGACACATGATATATGCAAGAGAAATAACAAATTTATCTTTTAGAGATGATCGATTATCATCATCATCACTACCATTATCATCATCATTATAATTGTCATCATCCCCATCATCATAACTAATATAATTTTTATCATAATTGTTGTCATCTTCATCATGAACATCATAATCATCATTCATGTCATTATTGTTGTTGATGATGACCAAGATGAAAATAAACATAATGATGATTAGATGATGATGAGTTGTAAGACAACGCCAAGGATAATTATTGTGATTATGACCACGACAACATTTAAAAATTGGCAAGAATGGCTAAGGTCATTAGCATCGTCATCATCATTGTCATTGTAACCTGCATCATCTTTATCATCATTGTCATTATGATAACAATCACAATTCATGTCATCGTCATCATCTTCATTATCATCATCGTTATAATTATTGACATTGTCATCAGTTATTCATAGTTTTCAATGTCATAAGAAATATCATCAATGAAAAAACTATGATGTGTGTTGGAAAAGGGATGCAAAAGTGAACAAAAAAAAGGGGGTAAAAATAGACGTAAAATTGGATGAAGAGTGGACACAACATAAGTAGATGCAAAACAAGATAGAAAAATTGACACAAAGTGGATGAAAAAGTAGATGCAATAGTCGATGCAAACTTGAACACAAAATAGGATTCAAACATGGATGAAAAAGTGGAAGAAAACATGGGAACAATAGTAGGCATAAAACTTAGCATGTATTGTGGTGAAACAAATTTTAATACAACAATGAATGAAAAAAAAAAAAATACACAAATTTGAATGCAAAAAGGAGGAAAACTTGGATGCAAAAAGGAGGAAAACTTGGATGCAAAATGAGATGTAAACATGGGCCAAACATGGGTGCAATAGTGGACACAAAATTAATTGAAAAATTGGACGAATCATAAGTGGATGTAAAAATAGATTCAAAATGGCATGAAAAAAACATAAACAATATTTGATGCAAACTTGGACACAAAAGAGGATGCAATAGTGGAAGAAAATGTGGGTTGCAACGATAGGCAGAAGATATGTCACAAATCATAGCACAATAAAAGTGGATGAGAAAGTGGATGTAGTAATAGACACAAAAAAAGATGCAAACTTAGATGCAAGACAAGATTCTATAAGGGATGTAAAAGTGGATGCAAACACGGTTGCAATAGGAGAAACAAAATTGGATGTAAAATATGGATGCAATGGAAGTACATGCAAAAGAAGATACAAAATGAGACGCAAAACCAAACACAAAAGTGGATGCAAAAATAGAAGCAATATTTTATGCAAAAGAGTATGTGAAGATGGATGCAAAATTGGAAGCAAACATGGGTACAACAGTAAGTACAAAACATGGCACAAATTGTGTCACAACAAAAGTGGATGTAATGATAGATGCAAAAAAAGAAGCAAATGATGATGCAAAATAAGATGCAAAAATGGATGTAAAAGTGGGTGTAGACATGGGTGCAACAATGGATGTAAAATAGGATGCAAAAGTTGATGCAACAAAATTCGATGCAAAAGTAGATGCAATATGAGACACAAAACCTGATGAAAATCTTGATGCAAAAGTGGATATAAAAATGGATGCAAAAATAGATGTAAAAGTCAATGAAAACCTAGATGTATATGAGGATGCAATCGTGGATGCAAATTTAGAAACAAAAAAGGGTGCAAAGGGAGGTGTCAAACTCGGTGCAAATTATGGCATAAGAAAAATGGATGCAATAGTGGACACAATAACAGATGAAAAAGAGGATGTAAATATGGATGCAAAACAATATGTAAAAGTCAATGCAACAAAACTAGATGCAAAACTAGACATAAACCTCGATGCAAAACTTGGCACAAAGGGGATGCAAAAATTATGCAAAAATGGATGCAAAAAATAATTTGAAAAATGATGCAAAAGAGGATACAAGAGATGATGAAAAAATTGATGCAAGTGTAGGCGCAAAAAGTGGATGAAATAGAGGATGAAAAAGTTGGTGAAACAAAATTAGGTGCCAAAACAGGGTGCAAAGGATGGCACAAAACCTGGCGTAAAAATTGGTGTAAAATCTGGTGCAAAACCTATTACAATACCTGGTGCTAAACTTGATGTAAGACTTGGTGCAAACTTTGCATCAAGTTTTGCACCATATTTGATAAATGGACACAAATAACACCAAAAATGGGCTCTAGATGCAAAAAAGGAAGCAAAAAGGGATGCTAATCATAGCGTTTTGTTGTAGTGATGGGATTTGGTTGTATCGCATGGGCTCTTGCAAGGTTTGGTCAGTGGGTTGTTTTGTATGTCATGGTACTCCCTGCTCGAATAATTGTGGAACTGTAAGGGTTTGGGTCTATGGTAAATTTTTTTTCTGGTTCAAGGGTATTTTAATTTTTTGCAAGCTCGAATTCGAGTCATGACTGTCTGTATTATTTGCCCCAACCTTAGCCAGTATATGGTCGAGGTTTGGGGAGCCCTATTGGAACATTTTAGAGACAATCCTAACCTACTGGATATGGTATGTCGTGTTGGGCTCTCTCATCTGGTTATGGGATGGTCCTGGTCAAGGGTCAAATCTTGTCTTAATTTCTATCAATATAGGCTTGCTTTTTGACAATTTGGTCTGGTTTTTGAAACCTGATTTCACTACATATGGCTTCGATGGAAGGGTGTTTTTGGGTTGCAGGCTCAGGGTAGAAATCAACTCAAATTCTCTTTCTTTTCTCTGTGTAATTTTCTGTTGGTTGATTCGACAAATTATGAGAATTGCTTGGACAATTCAGGGGTCTTGACTGTGGATAGTGTTGTTAGTCAGTTCAAGCCCGACAGTGGGAAATGGTGGAACAACGGTAGAAGTGGGCTCGTAAAACTGTATTGGAATCCAGTTGACAACATGATTTAAAGTTGGTTCCTTACTTGATTGATTTTGTTTGAAATTTATTTGACAGGTTTGCAAAGCTAGAGCAACCCTTAACAGCTTCGTGCTTCTAAGCCGCAACCCTATTTGGGTTGACCTTCAGAAATTGACACAGGGAAGCATCAGATTGGGAGAAGACGAATCATGGTTTGAGCCTCTAGTAAGGACAAGAATGGCCGTGGGGGTCGTGGACGTGGGAAGCAGTTGAAGGCCTCCCTTTCTCAGACCATCCAACCTAGTTCTTCAGGAGGCACTGGACGTGGGTGCAAGTCGACCTCACATATTATACAAGAAGCTGCTCAGGCATATCACTCTAGTAGTTCTAATCTGGTCAAGCATCTTATAACAGATTGGGAAGCAGAGATCTAACATATTAAGGAGGATTTTGCAGTTGATTTAGACAATTAGCAAACTTTGATCCTGGACCTAGGCCACACTCATGGCATATCATCAATATAAGTAGACAGTCCATTTGTTTTGGATGATGAAGAGTATTCTGGCTAAAGCTTTAGAGCAGTTTCCTCCTGATCTACATTTTCCCTCCCACGGACACTCAGACTACACCAAAGAGTTTCAAAAGATTAATTTTCAATTACAACATCAGAATGGTTGTCTCAACTGAATAGAGCAGCACATCCCCTATATTCCCCACACGGAGCTGCCAGGTTCCACTGTCAATTACCCAACACTAGTGGATCCAGCTAATGATAAGTAGCGACAATGCATCTTTGATTATAGTTTTGTATGACACGGGTTAAAATTTCCAGGTATGTTAGTAGTTATGTCTATATATATTTAGAAAATAGGAAGAACAAAGACTCATAGACATATATAGTGTGGATAGTTAGACTCATTATTTTTTTTGTTTCTGGGTGGCATATTTTGCAGTTAGGTGGCCAAGAGACTTGGTTTCCCTCAAGGCATGTTAAGGCAACCTAACCTTTAGACATATGGATGTAACTTGCTTTATTTTCAAAAATTAATTCAAAGGTACCACCGATCTTACAAAAAAATAATTATATTTTGTATCTGTGTTCAAATATGGCTTTTATGAATGACTATATACTAGTAGAAAAAAACTTCTAGTCTATAAAGACAAAAAAAAAACTTCTAGGGATCAACATACCATAAAGGTCACAAGTTATAACATAAGAAGCTACATAATCATAATTTTGAATGGAAGGGATTCATTTACCCCATTTCAAGATGAAGTCAATGATAGGAATATTGCATGTCTCCTTCATGCTTGTTTTTGATAATATATTTGCAATTTAATTATGCTTGTTAAAAATATGATGAAAATTGATTGATTGTATTCTAGCTTTTAAGTCACTATCATGCTAAAGATCTCAATGTAAAATAATGTTTCTATACTCCTAAATACATTAATCCAAGACATTATTAGCTTCAAATATCCATACACATTCATATCACTTACCTTATTCTCTAGGGAAATTTTCATCATAATGGATATTCCATTCATTTTTGTTGAATTTTTGTATTGTCTTCACAAACAAATCTAAATGATATCCAGGGAGAACTTGAAAAATAAAGTGTAATTGCTACTCCACCCTAGGATTTTTTGTATCTCCTTCATCATAGAAGCCATACGTTTTGATTTATTTATATTGGTCTCACCTATAACTCTTTGCTTCTTTTGTCTCAAGTTGTTAAACACACACATGAATAGACAACCAAATAAGATAATTATGAGTTGCATTTACTATTCACGAGATATACATTTATATACATTATTATAACCCTTGGTTTTCATATACCAAGTGGTCTCTTGGAATCCAATGACCTTTCACATTACACACCATAACCCTTAGCATTTTAGGTATCCAACATTCCCCCCTTTAATCTAAAGGGGTATATACGAGTCCAAGAAGAGAGCTATAGTACAAAAATACAACAATGTATGACAATAATAGGCTGACTGTGCTCCATAAGATGATGGCATAAGGTGGGAGAACTTGAGGTCTCAACCGATGGTGGTTTATGGATGATTACCAACATTGGAACAATTAGTGCATTTCTTGGAACTCTTCCAAATCTGGTAAGAAGCTGAAGTCTTATTTTAGAGGAAGTGCTCCCAATTTTTTGTGAAAAGGGAGACCTTTGGGTCTCAACCTAGAACGCTTAGTGCAGTTCTCAGAACAGTTCCAAATCTGGCAAGAAGTTGTTAGTCTTATGTTAGAGGAAGTGTCCTTAATGTTTTGAAGAGGGAGACCATCAACTTGGAAAAGGGAGGTCTTCAACCTGCGGAAAAAAGGTGAATCTCAACCTGAAAAGGGAGATCTCACCCTACGGCGGTTTAAGGAAGGCTAGCAACAATAGGAATGCTCAAAGGCTTCTATGTCTTTGGCTACAACTCTGAATCTGGGTATGGTTGTCTCTGGTTGTAGGCTCGAGAATCAGGTTCAGGTTTTGGCTCAAGCTCACTTGATTTATCTTTTAAACTTGTAGATGACCATCAATTCCCCCCTGTCAAATACAAGGTGAGAAGATGAAGAAATATCAACTGCAAGACTTTTCAATACTTTGGAAGAATATCTGACATATGACCGAAATATCTTCTTAGCTATTGAAGCCCATTTCCAAGAAGCGATCCATCCAAGGTGAATATTTTTTCTTGCAGGTGGCTTGTTTATGAAGTATATGTTTGAATGATGAGTGTACTTACCATAATGGTCACATCAGTGAAAATAAAAACAATGATCTTTCACATGTCCAACTCTGTCGTAATGTTGCCATTTGAAAATATGTGGTGAGTATGGAAGATGAGCAAGATCTGTAAAAGGTGAAGATGAACCTTCATGTAGAAACCCAACAATATGAAATTGGATGGGCTTAGAATAGTTTGGAGTGTAAAGAGAAACCTCCTTATCATATCCAAGACCATTTTTGTACTTGTTGCTAACAAGCTCTTCCCAAGGTCTAATGATGGGCTTGGGAAGTGGAACCTGAACTTTTGCATCTTTTTGTAAAACTACTCCTGAAATGGGCACTTGATTTGATTCAACCTTCCTTACTATTGATGGGAGTCTGTCTCAAACAACAGATTGTTTTGAAGAAAAATAAGTTCAGAATGATGTATATTTTGTTGTAGCTCATCTTGTTGTAGCTGTGAATCAAGCTACAAAAACTTAATATTCTCTTGTGCATTTTGCAAACAATTTTGAATGTTTGTGAGAATGAATTTGTCAATCATAATTATATTTTTGACATTAAAATGCACCAAAGTATTCAGTAACTCTAATACTCCATAAAGTCTGCCCATTTTGTTAAAAAATCAAACCCTGTAAGTGAGGACTGTTAGGTTCAATTTAAAATGTTATTTAACTTCTTTTCAAAGAAATTAGAAGTTTCTCTAGTTCTGATCTGCACCAAGTTTTGGATCAAGGGAGAAATCATACAACAATTGTATTGAAGCGACCACCCTAGTGTACAATCCAAATTGTGAGACCTTAACTCCAATCATCGCACATATAAAGAATAGATAATATATGAACCATATGATGTATACCAATGTACAGTTCACAACTCCAACACCAAATATCAACAAATCACCAATCCAACTCATACAAACCATGAGCAGGAAAAACCAACATGCATATATTAGCCAAAACAAGACATTGTTCAACGAATTGGAAATTAACCAATGTGCAGAGAATAGAGAGTGGATTTACAATGCATAGATACCAATATAACACATATATCCTCATGTAAACCAATACTTATATAGTGAACCAACACATATGAATATAGTTAAGCTTCAATGCATTGCATTCACCGCATGACCATTCATAACCAATCAACTCACATAACAATGTCAAACTACGCATAGAAATTAATATAAATCACTGCTTCAATGCTGCATTTTGTCATGCATAGGTGATATCGTGGAGACCATTACTTCCAGGTCACATATAAACCAAGTCATTGTAGAAACAATGCAAAATATAATGCAGGTTTGAAAAAATTCTAGATATGTTCACATACGTGAAACCGTACGTTTTACCCTGTCTCTTGTACCTTAGGCTCTCTCGTATCTCCGACTCTCTCTGTAATAGCCCTGGTTAAAAATCCATGTAAAAATATATAAGGCCACAGTGACGGGACACATATTCCAAGATGAGTGTTGGGAAAGACATCCTAGGGGGTGTTCATTTCGGTTATTATGGCTAAAGGAAATTGGTAAAGGCAATGGAAAAGTCTTTGGCTAGGAATGAGGCATTAATTGGCATTTTATTTATGAAAATAATGGAAATTAGGAGAAAAGGGAGGGGAAAGGTCATAGGTTGCATGTGAGGAGGGAAATGAAGGAAAATAATGGAAAATGGAGAAAAATAGAGGCCTCATTAATAAAATGGCTTCTGAGGATCAATGGGTAAGATTTTGACAGGTTTTGGTGTTGAAAATGCAACAAGATGATGGAGCTTAGTGAAAAGAAGTCGCCTTCACTAAGTGGGCCCGCAGGCTATTTTTGGCACAAAGTCTATTTTTAGACATATGGATCATGGTCTATGAGTTGCAGGATGCTATTTGTGGATTATTGGTCACGTTGGTAAAAATAGATGGACTTCTATTTTTAGACATATGGGCAGGTTTCTATTTTTAGACTACCAGGCTAAAAATAGAACAATCGAATATTATTGTCTCATAATGATATTTGGACTATAAACATTATCTTATCCTCTTGGAGCACTTCAGTTTGAGCTACAGATGTGGCACATGCAGCTGTCAGAAGGAAATACACTTTTCTTGTGGGTCAGTTGAGCTATTGCATGTAGGACTTCAGTTAGAACTCATGTGGTTGAGTTTGGTGGAGTTGATTGTGGAGTTGATGGAGTTGTGTTCAGTTTGACTTGGTTGAACTAGTTGTATTTAGTCTAACTAAAGAATACTCTAGTGATGAGTTGTGTGAATTAAATTATTAATTAATTCACTAATTATTAACTCATAAAGCAACTGAAGAATACATCAATTAACTCAGTGCATGTACAGTTCAGTGGAGACAGGTGTTAGAGGTTGAGATTGCTATCAGTTGTGACTATAGTTGTGCATGAGATCTTGCACAATCAATGGGATTGAGTTATGCCAATGAGGAATGCGCAGTGTGGGCCAATACCAAGGTAATTGTAGCCTGTGCTCATGTGATTTTCACTTTGGATTGCGCAATGGAGGCAGGCAAAGCAGCGGTGGAGATTTGAACCTTTGACTTGTTCATATCTGAGCTAGTTTGTGTGTAACAGGTGGAGATAGTATTGAGTACTTGTGAGGAGTATTCTACTATGTATTGTTACATGTTCTCAATCATTATAATATACAGATAGTGTGGGGTTTTCAGCTATATGCTTTCCCCGGGTTACATACTGTGTTAATGTGTGAATGCGATTGATGTTTCATTGTTTTTTATGCTGCAAAATTGATGATCAACGTAGAGGAGGTTATGTATTATGCATGTATTCCGCAATAGTGTATAATCGGGATAATCTCTGTGAATAAGTGTTTAATTATTCAAAATTTCTACATGGTATCGGAGCCAGGTTGATCATCAGATCTATTATTCAGAAAGTGTTTACATTTTATTTCTTCAGGCAGAGTCTGTAATCGGGCTAGGTAGCCTCTGGATTCATCCTTCCTTTGGAAGGTGAGATATCCGGTAAAAGCCCATACAGTCAATCTCTGTACGAGAAATACTTTGTTCTCACGAATTTTAGATCAGAAGCGGTTGAGTTTTGAGCTGGTGGAATTCGAATTTGCAGCAGTGTTTTCTTGGTGTCAAAGTTGAAATGTCTTTCAACGGATTGCGATTGGAGTATGCTCTTGAAGGCAACTCAAATTATATTGCATGGAAAGACAGGATGGAGGTGGTGTTAGATGAAAATGGGCTGAAGGAGTTCATAGAGGCTGAGGTCCCAAAGCCTACTGATGCTACTCACGTTGAGGTTTGGCAAAAGAAGACATCAAAGTGTCGAAGGATTCTGTTGGAGGGCGTGAAGGATCACATTGTATCTAGCCTGCATGAAAAGGCTTCTCCATACTTGATGTGGAAAGCGTTGACAGATTTATTCCAAAGCAAGAGCAACCAGAGGAAGTTGGCGCTCAAGGATAAACTCAGAAACATTAAGTGTGAGAATGGAGACAGTATGCCCAAGTATCTCACGAAGTTCACCCAATGCCGGGATGAGCTGGGAAGTGTGGAGGTGACAGTCGATGATGAGGACTTGGTGAGCTTGGCTCTCCTTGGTCTTCCGAAGAGTTGGCATTCCTATCAGGACTTTGTCAATGGTCGAGAGAAATTGCCAGGATGGGAGAGACTTTGGTCGGATCTTGTGCAAGAGGAGATCAAGCGGAATACCAGGGACGGATCTTCATCAAAGGCATTTGATGAAGAAAAGTGTGCTTTGGCTGCCAAAGCAAAGAAGGGGAAGGAGAAGGGTTCTCTTTCTGAATCCAGTTCTTCCAATGATGGGAAGAAGGTTGACAAATTGAAAGTGCGATGCTTTCATTGTCATGAGTTGGGCCATTATGCTACTAATTGCCCAAAGAAGAAATCCAAGAAGGGATCCGGGGAAGGATCTGAAGGTGAGGCACTTGCTTCACAATTTGAGTTGGATTTCACACTCTTCGCATGCATGGTTTCATCCATGGTGGGAAGTGGTTGGTTTCTTGACAGTGGAGCTTCTTTCCACATGACCGGTGACAAGAGTTTGTTCAGTGCTTTGGAGGAGAAAGATCTCCAGATACTCATAGCGATGGGTAATGATGAGAAGTATAATGTCTCAGGTGTAGGCACGGTTATTTTTCAGAGGGAGCATGGATCTCACCTTACCTTGACCGATGTCAAGTATGTACCAGGACTGAAGAGAAACTTGGTGTCAATTGCGATGCTGGAAGACAGAGGCTATGATGTGGTCTTCAGTAAGGGAAAGGTTTTCCTTAGACACATCATCACTAGACAGGTGAAGCAGATTGGTTCACGGGTCAAGAACCTGTATGCTCTTGAGGTTCAAGATGCATGCAAAGCCTTGAGTAGTGAGGCAACTAATGGAGACTTGGTGGTTGAGAGGGAGCGTATATTACCTCTCAACATGCAGAGCCAGAAGAAGTCTCAGACGATTGTGGAGGAGCCACGATTGGTGCAGCAGCTTCAGGAGGTTGTGGAGCAGCCACAACAAGGGAAGCTGAGAGGAGATCGAGTAGAGACATCTACTCATGCAGAGACCTCTAGTAGGGGGAAACTTCAAGCCAGGTGGGCTGATGGATCACATGCGGCCATACCTCCAGGTAGGAGGTGGGGCGATATAGAGTGATCGTCCCAAGGAGGAGGGGTAAGATCCTTGAGGTACCCAACCTCTTGGATGAGACCTTGCTATGGGAGCCCTGATGTGGAGTAGCAGGAACTGACTAATTGGGTAGAGATAGATGCGGATGGAGCGGCAGAGAGAGCAACAATGTAGGGAATCCCAGAACAACGCATAGCTAGCAGGCTGCAGCAATGTGAAAGGCACAAGTGTTTTGCACAGTGCTAGGTGGCACAGAGAAGTGTGCAATGGTGAGAGATGCATGGAGATGTTGCAGTAGCACAGATTTCAGAGAGGGAGCACTTGTCAGCATCAGGTAGAGCTTCAGCATCAAAGTATGTTCCTAGCCCAACAGAGTGGTCAGTTGGGAGTGTTTTTGTTCCAAGTGTTGTTGGAGCAAGTGGACCGAGAAAATGTGTTGCATGCAGAACATTCCAGAGTTGCAGGACAGGGGTTGCAGATAATCCATATCTTGTTGAGAGGGAGTGTTGAAAATGCAACAAGATGATGGAACTTAGTGAAAAGAAGTCGCCTTCACTAAGTGGGACCACAGGCTATTTTTGGCGCAAAGTCTATTTCTAGACTATGTCTATTTTTAGACATATGGATCATGGTCTATGAGTTGCAGGATGCTATTTGTGGATGATTGGTCATGTTGGTAAAAATAGATGGACTTCTATTTTTAGACATATGGGCAGGTTTCTATGTTTAGACTGCCAGGCTAAAAATAGAACAGTCGAATATTATTGTCTCATAATAATATTTGGACTATAAACATTATCATATCCTCTTGGAGCACTTCAGTTTGAGCTACAGATGTGGCACATGCAACTGTCAGAAGGAAATACACTTTTCTTGTGGGTCAGTTGAGCTATTGCATGCAGGACTTCAGTTAGAACTCATGTGGTTGAGTTTGGTGGAGTTGTGTTCAGTTTGACTTGGTTGAACTAGTTGTATTCAGTCTAACTAAAGAATACTCTATTGATGAGTTGTGTGAATTAAATTATTAATTAATTCATTAATTATTAACTCATAAAGCAACTGACGAATACATCAGTTAACTCAGTGCATGTACAGTTCAGTGGAGACAGGTGTTAGAGGTTGAGATTGCTATCAGTTGTGACTAAAGTTGTGCATGAGATCTTGCACAATCAATGGGATTGAGTTATGCCAATGAGGACTGCGCAGTGTGGGCCAATACCAAGGTAATTGTAGCCTGTGCTCACGTGATTTTCACTTTGGATTGCGCAGTGGAGGTAGGCAAAGTAGCGGTGGAGATTTGAACCTGTGACTTGTTCAGATCTGAGCTAGTTTGTGTGTAACAAGTGGAGATAATACTGAGTACTTGTGAGGAGTATTGTACTATGTATTGTTACATGTTATCAATCATTATAATATACAAATAGTGTGGGGTTTTCAGCTGTATGCTTTCCTCGGGTTACATACTGTGTTAATGTGTGCATGCGATTGATGTTTCATTGTTTTTGATGTTGCAAAATTGATGATCAACATAGAGGAGGTTATGTATTATGCATGTATTCCGCAATAGTGTATAATCGGGATAATCTATGTGAATAAGTGTTTAATTATTCAAAATTTATACATTTGGTGGAGCTCTCTTCTATTCTCTCTCTCTCATACTCTTGGATACTTAGAGTTTTCTTGGATCACTCTTGGAGAGTGTGGAATACGTTGGATTCTTAGAGCAAGAAGGCAAAGGAAGAGTAGGAAAGTGCAAGAGGGCATCTAGATTAGCAACTACAACGGATTTGCTTGCATATACCAAGTTGCATGTATGTTTTCTTCACTAGTTTTTTCATGCATGGCACATTCATGTGGTTTATTGGTTAGGATTTGTCATTGGCATGGAGGGTTGCCTAGATTGACAGTGGATTTCCTAGCCTTGCCATTTCCTGGATAGTCATGGAGCTTGTGGGTTTATTTCCTTGTTTGTTTTGGTTGGTTCTCATGTTTCCTTAGCTTGGGCTTATTTATTAGTTCCCCAAGCCTTGGTTGGACAAACACTTTGGAAGCCTTGTAACGACTTGGGTTGAGTTATTAGTCCTCGAGCCTTGGTTGGAAAAACACTCTTAAAGCCCTGTAACAACTTGGGTTGAGTTACTAGTCCTCGAAGCCTTGGTTGGAAAAACACTTAGGAGCCCCTGATGGGTTGAGTTACTAGTCTTGGAGCCTTAGTTGGACAAACGCTCTGGAGCCCGACAATAGTTGTGGGTTGAGTTACTAGTCCTGGAGCCTTGGTTGGACAAACACTCTGGAGCACAACAACATTCGTGGTTTGAGTTACTAGTCCTGGAATCCGGGTTGGAACAAACACTCTCGAGCCCTGGATGGCTGGGATGGAGACCAATCTGATGATGGTTTTGTGATGTCCAACCGTGAGGTGGAATAACTGTTTGATGGGTTGAGGTGGATGGCCTCTGGAAGCCTTGGATGGTTTTGGATTGATCTGTTCTATGAGATCCCACATTCATGCTCAAAATATGGCACGGGGGTGAATGATTGAAGAGAGATTTGGCTCAGCCATTCTATGGTCGGGTGGAACGTGGAAGTCCCATCCAGGGTTTGGATTTTGCATCATCAATATGAGGTTATTTCTCCTTGTATTTCTATGAGTATTATACTGGATTATATGTGGTTTATATGGCCATAATTTCATTGATATTTTTGTCCCTATTATGATGGTTATGTATATGTTTTATGACAACAACTATGTATGGCTCTCATCATGTTTCTACATGTAAATGAATGAAAAATGTATCTATGACCTAATGGAAGGAGAGGTAGTTAATGTATTGCGGCATCAATGCTTCATGGAGAATCTCAAATAAGTATGAGACCCCTATGCTCAAATCTGTTATTTACACTTGTAGATTACATATTCATGATATGTTTGAAAAAATTGTCTGTCATGGCTAGTAGGGGTCCAATAAAGTTCTTATTTAAGTGATTGCATTAGTACTACTATTTCCATGTTATCTTATTGTTCTGAAGGTGTCATTCAGTTCTGGACAGTGACTTGGGATTTTGATCCAGGTGGATATTGGTAGCCCCCTTCCTATTCCACTTAGACCCCCAACATTGTCTCTTTCAATTTTTCAGTTTCCTTAATTGTAGCACAATTTACAATTTTTGGTAGTTTTTGGGTCCTAAACTTCCAGAGCCGTTTTGAGGCCCTAAAATACATTTTTAGGGAAAACAGAGACACTAAAATTTTCCCAGAATAAATCATTGATTTTTTTTATCTTGCTCTTCGAGATCTTCAAAATGAGGTATTATGATAGCCAAATGGAGATCGTATGCCAATGTTACGACCACGGGAAATTGATGTACCAATTTACCCAACCAGGGCCCACAGTTTTGGCGCTTCATCTCCTAGGGTTAGGTTTCTTGATGTTTAGGGTTTTCCACTATTTCTCAATAATAAATAGGCCTTGGAGCCTCATTGTAACACAGTTCAGAGGCATGTAGCCGCCACATCTCTTCTTAGAGATAAGCTACCATCGCTCGAGCTAGTCTTATTTCCATTCTATTTGTAAGCATATTCCAGTATTTGATATTAATGAAATGAAGTTTTATTTCTGCTGCATTTTTGTATTTATGGTTATATCTGTAATTTGTTGCATTCCTGCTTAAATTCATATCAGTGTTATGAGAGCAGTCTTCTCTTTCTCTGTTTTTCTTTGCATGTCCCCAACAAGGTCGGGATATAAGGAGTTAGGGCTTGAACTGGTCAGACCTTTACAAGACTAGCCTCACAAATCTTGACGGCCTCCCATGGGGGAAGAAAAGAAAGACGAGGGGGTAGGATATCCTTTCAAAATTTTTCTTGAAGAAGCCCTTGAGCGACAGAGAAACGCGATGATGGACAACTTTTCCCAGATCCTTCATCGGCTACCCAAGGGCGACGCATCTACTTCTAGCAACTATGCTGGAAGAGCCACACCCTTTAAGGTACAAGTTAACTTTGACATTCCCATATTTGAGGGCCAGATAGATGTGAACGCCATAGATAAATGTTTAAATCTTCTAGAAGGACATTTTTCTGTTCATGATTTTTCCAGCCGAGAAAAGATTACTTTTTCTCTTCTCAAAGCTGCCCCCCACGTCAAGGACTAGTGGGAAACCTACTGTGAGAAGAAGGATGAAAGTACGCCTCACTATTTTCGGCCGCATCCACTTGGGATTCGTTCCAGGACACCATCAAGGAGCAGTACTACCCTGTCGGGAGCTATGAGGATAAATACATAAAGTCAACCACACTATGACAGGGAAGAGACAAACATGTGTTGAAGTTTACCAATGTTTTTCATACCCTTTGCACAAAGTTGGGTATCAAGGATTTTGAAAAACATTTGGTACTCAAGTACCATGGCTTCCTACACAGGTACATCCAGGATGAGATGGATTTCGTGGACATATCCTCGCTCAGCTCAACGTACTGATACGCTGTCAAGATTGAGTAGAATCTTATACAGAAAAAGAGAGACTTTGGATCTACGAATCTAAGGCAAGGGAAAGGAGGCCCCAAACCGCAGAGTAAAGGGAAAGACTAAGGTGAGGCGATCCAAGAGAACCCGTCGAAGCCGCAAGCAAAGAAAAACACCACGAAGATAAAGAAGGACACGAGAAAGTGGTGTGACTTCCATAAGAGATCCACTCACAACATAAGTGAGTGTTTGGCTAAGTAGTAATTGGTGGCCGAGCTAAAGGCTTTTGAGTCTGACACATGTTTTGACTCTGTGTTAGAACCCGACAAGGGGAATGGAAAAGGGAAGAAGATCATTGACCCAGAGTCCAGTGCCATTGTGGCCACCAGCAAGATCCAAAATATTGAGCTTGAATATCTAGAAGAGGGGGAGCGCCTATTCCACTCACAGATGTGGATGAAGGGTTCTCCACTACAGTTCATTATCGACAACGGGAGCCAACATAACCTCATTTCAGTAGAGGTCGTGAAGTATTTGGGCATAATGACTACAACACATCTGCAATCGTATACCATCGGGTGGCTTCACCAAGGACGAGATCTCTGTGTTAGCCAACATTGTCGCCTTCCCTACAACATCATGCTCTTCACGGGTGAGGTACTATGTGATGTTGCTCCTCTTGAAGTTTGTGATGTATTATTAGGACAACCATACCTATGGAAGCGACATGTTGTATATGAGTCTATACCTCGCTCTGTTATTATTTCATTGGGTACTAATTTATATAGGATACCAGAGGTAGCTCCACCTATCTCCATCTCTTTGTTTCTACTATGCAATGCAGTAAGGTCATATCCTAGGTTGGGATTTTTTTTTTCTTTTTGATTCACTCTCAAATTAAGGGGAAGGTCGTAGCCACATCCATGGCCCCTGGGAAAGGTTCCTCCAAGTAGCAGAAGCAAGTGGATACAGTTGTGGAAGAATACATGTACATCTTCTCCTCACCCACAGGGGTACCCTTGCATTGTCAGGTTAAGCATTCAATCGATCTGACTCCCAGAGCACCTCTACCCAACGGGCCAATATATCGCCACTCCATTCTAGAAAATGAAGAGATCAAGCGGAAAATCCAAGAGTTGCTACAGAAAGGGAACATCCAACCAAGTTCCCCACCTTGTGGGAGCCCAATTGTACTTGTACAAAAGAAGGATGGGACTTGCAGGCTCTGCATTGATTATCGAGCATTAAAAAAAATCGTTGTCAGGAACATGTATCCAATACCATAAATTGATGACCTGTTGGACCAACTCAAGGGGGGCAATTATTTCAGCAAGATCGATATGAAGTCTGGTTATCACCAGGTCCAATAGAGCCCACAAGTGTATGGAAGACTGCCTTTAAATCCAAGGAATGCCTTTTTGAATGGTTGGTTATGCCCTTCGGGTTGAAAAATTCCCCTACTACTTTTATGAGGCTAATGGATGACATATTGTGGCCCTTCACCAACTCGTTCGTGGTGGTTTATGTAGAAGACATCTGCATCTTCAACAAGAGTTGGGAAGAGCATTTACAACACATTCGACACGTCCTTCAAACCATTCGGCAACACAAAATGTGTGCCAACTTGGAGAAATGCATATTTGGCATAATCCAAGTCCAATACTTGGGTTACATCATAGATGAGTGTGGAATGCATGTGGACCTAACCAAGATCCAAGTCATTTGGGATTGGCCAGCCCCGACCACTCTAACGGAGCTTCATAGCTTTTTGGGCCTTGCAAATTTCTATCGGAGGTTCGTGTTGGGATTTTCCATATCACTTGGCCTTTGAGTCAGATTACTAAGGATGGGTGAAAGAAAAGTTTTCATGGTCCAAGTCCTAACATAAGGCATTCATTGAGTTGAAGCACCACCTCTGCTCTACACCGATACTCACACTGCCAGACCTGCAACATCCATTTGAAATCAAGACAAACGCCTCAGACTATGTTATTGGTGTAGTCCTCACCCAACATGGGCATCTAGTGGCCTATCATAGTGAGACACTTTCTAATACAATTCGGAAGTACCCCACCTATGATAAAGAGATGTATTACATCGTGCAAGCTTGCTGACAATGAAAGCACCACATTCTAGGGAAGGAGACCGTCATCCACACCAATCAACAACCTCTTCAATTTATACAGACACAGGGAAATTTGCAGAACGATCTCCATCAGAAGTGGTCTACATATCTACAACAAATCCAATTTAACATTAAATACAAAAGGGTAGCATTAATCATGTTGTAGACTACCTCAGTCGGCCCCCAGTTGTAGCACTTGCTACTATTCTCAACTCCTATGGTCACCAGACCTCTGGATGGCCACAACTATACAAAAATGATCCAAAGTTCACCTTGACATACCCGATGCTAGTAGTTGGAAAGCAAGTTATTGATTTCCACCTCCAAGACACATTATTATGCTACCTAGGCCACCTTTGTGTTCCTTCAAGTGAGCGTGCCAAGCTAATTTGGGAGGCACACTACAGTTGGGTCGCAAGACACTTTGGTGTGGAGAAAACTGTGGTTGTACTACAAAAGTACTTTTATTGGCCCAAACTCCGACTAGATGTTGGGAAATATATCAGATCCTGCACTGTCTGTGCCATCACCAAGCTAACCATCAAGAAGCAAGGCCTATACACTCCTCTACCTACTCCCAGCCAGCCGTGGGAATCCATCTCCATGGACTATATGTTTGGCCTCCCTTCTACCAAGCATGGTAATGACTGTGTATTTGTGGTCATGGACAGATTTTCTAAGATGGATATATTGGCAGCCTACAAGAAGAGTATCACAGAAGAGGACACTGCCAAACTCTTCTTTGAACGAGTATGGGTACATTTTGGGATCCCACAAGCCATTATATTATATCAGGATAGTAGTTTCCTGAGCAAATTTTGGTTAAGCCTCTGGACACTATTAGACACCAAGCTCACCAAATCGATTGCCTTCCATCCCCAGATTGATGGCCAAACGAAGGTTGTCAATAGGATGACAGTGCACATACTCTGCATGTACAACTCTAAGCATCCTCGAACCTGGGTTGAGAGTCTTCCATATGTGAAACATAATTATAATAGAGCTCTCAATAGCTTGACTGGTCGCAATCCCTTTCAAATGGGTCTAGGATTTCAATCATTGCGTCTGATCAATGTTGCCATGCCTCATGCATCTACGTAGACAAAATTCACACATGTACTGTCCGAGGTTGATAAAGCGACCAGAATTATTGAACACATCCAACACATCTTTCAACAGGTTCACGACATCTTAGAGAAGTCAAATGCCAAGTACAAGTAGTGACATGATCAACATCGGGTGCCACACAAGTTTTAGGTGGGCGACAAAGTTTGGTTGCATTTGCAGAAAGAATGCCTTACCAGAGCTGACCGAAAGCTCATACCACTCCGATATGGTCCTTACATCATTACCAAGGCTATGGGGGATAATGCTTTTGAGTTCAACATTCCCCCATTCCTTGACCTGCACCCAGTGTTTAATGTGGATCGCCTTCGACAATACTTCCCACCATTGTTGGACACATCAAACATTGCAGAACAACTCACACCAACATAGTTAAACCTAGTCTGCATGGAACATGCCACAACTGATCGGATTATGGACACACAGGTCAATAACACTCGCCAACAAAAGATCCAATTATATTGGGTTGTCAAAGCTGACCAACTCCTGCACCAAGGCAAGTGGCTCACTAGGGACCAAGTTCAGCAGATGTTTCCCCATCTTATGGAGGCACTCAACGCAATGGAGACCATTGCTTCCTAAGGGGGGAGGACTGATCCAAGTGGATATAGGTGGCCATCCTCCTATTCCACTTATACTTCCAAGATCGCCTCTTTCAATTTTTCAGTTTCCTTAATTGTAGCACAATTTACTATTTTTGGCAGTTTTTCGGGTCCTAAACTTCGAGAGCCATTTTGAGGTCCTAAACGACATTTTAAGGGAAAACGGAGAGGCCGAAAAAGTACCAAATAAGCAACTTATTTCTTTTTATCCTACTCTTCGAGATCTTCAAAACTAGGTATTATGATAGCCAAACAGAGATTGTATGCCAAAGTTACAACCCCGGGAAATTGATGTACCAATTTACCCAAACAGTGCCCACAGTTTTGGCTCTTCATCTCCTAGGGTTACGTTTTTGGATGTTTAAGGTTTTCCATTGTTTCTCAATAATAAATAGGCCTTGGAGCCTCATTGTAACACAATTCAGAGGCATGTAGCAGCGACATCTCTTCTCAGAGATAAGCTACCATCGCCTGAGCTAGTCTTATTTCCATTCTGTTTGTAAGCATAGTTTAGAATTTGATATTAATGAAATGAAGTGTTATTTATGTTGCATATTTGTATTTATTGTTATATCTATAATTTGTTACGTTCCTATTTAAATTTAGATAAGATATGGCTCTGAAAATGTGGCTTAAATCTCGGGGACGCTGGCACATAACTAAGAAAAAGAGTCCCTAGATGCTGGTAGGAAGGCCTGTGAGTGCGTCCAGAGGTCCCTAGACACTGAGATTCCCATAGCATGAGAGCGTCTAGAGGTCAAGTTGTCCAAAAGTTAAGTGGGACCCAAGGGTTGGTTGGTAGAAAGGTGGGATTGGTTCCTGAGGGTCCTAATGCTAATGTTGAATGTCTGTATGGTGTGTTTTCGTCGATTCCACTTCCTTAACGTGACTTAAGAGGTTGAATCATATCATAGTGGCCTCTTGTCGCATGTTTACCTTGGCTAGCCGGTTGCTTGGGTAGATGTGGGAGGAGGGTGTTAAAGTGGTATCAGAGCGGGTTGCGCTCTCTTTAGGTCTGGTTTTGTTCTCTTTGTGTCATATATGATACCACAGTGGTATCAGAGTGTGGTTCACCCCTCGGATTGGATGGGTTGTGTGTTGTTCATGCATTCATATTGGGTACATGTGTTTCTTGTGTTGTAAGACCATGTGCTTATTGTAGTTGCATGGTGTTGATCATTGTTGTAGTAATGCCGCCATGTGAAGGTTGAAGGTGTTATCGTGGAGTATGTCTTCATGTGTGTATGGTTTATTATGATTGTTATGCACGTCAGTGTTCATATGTTGTCAAGTGCACATGATATGGTTGTTGTTGTCATGCATGAGGTCATGGTTTGTGTAGTTGATATGGTCATGCATTAATGATTGGACTCTAGCTAGAATGAAGTGTATATGGTTTTGTACTCATGTGTTATATGTCTATATGCAGTTGTTATGCATGTATGGCCTTGGTTATAGTTATGCATGAATAGTAGGTCAAACATGCCTTGTGAAGTCATTGTATGAAATTTAGGTCATCATGGTGCTATTGGTTGTTAGGTTGTTGATGTGTTGGCTGAGATAGAGCAGGAGATGCAGACCATCAAAGTGAAGTTGCAACAAGGGACTTCGGGGTAAGAGCAGATCATCATACATGTATTGTATGTTTGGCATGGAGGTATGTAAGTTAAGGATTGTTATATCTATTAGGTTTATGTACATGTATTTGATGTTATGATTACATACATGATAGATGCTAGTTGATTAGTATAGTCATATGCACATGTGTCAGATAGTCATGAATGATAGCAACGTGTTGTTATATGCATTGTTGTTGTTGTTTTATGTTAGATAACTTGATGATTATGTTATGTGTTGTTGATGAGTATGTTATAGGTTAACTTGTTGTTATATGATAGTTAGCTTGATGATTAGGTTATATGTTGTTGATGAGCATGATATATAACTTTTCGTTGTTATATGCTAGTAACTTGATGATTAGGGTTATTACATTAAGATATTGATTTTATATGTATCATACTAATTTGGATTTGTCTATGCAAATGGTTAGGGTTATGACATTTAGGTATGAGTCTAGACTGATTGTACATAAGCGATTGTTATGCATGAATGACAAATGATTATGAGCTTACGAGGTGAACATGTTAGTTAGTTACTTTTATGGATATCATGATCTTATTTATAAGTTGATACGCTATGAAGTTATATCATGCTAATATGGATTGATTTTGAAGACAAGATAGCCTCCCCTGAGATACATTAAGGTATGAGTTTGCTTATGCCGTTTATTTGGTGTTGGAGTGTTTGGTGTCTATTATGTCACCTATCCGTTGTATGAATGTTTGAGTAATTGAATGATATGAGTATGTGTATATAAGTTGCATCAAGAAATGATATTGTTTTAAGATGATTGTACTAATACATATGTGTTGAGACAATTGATATGTATTTGAGTGTAGTAGGTGATAGTTGTATCATTATGTCTAATGACTATGAGTTGACCATGGATTATGACATGATTTTTAGTCTTTGTAAAGGTCGATTTCAAATTGATGGATATGATTGTCTTGATATTTGGAACATGTGGTTGACATATGTAAACAGTTGCAGGAAACATGCTTAGTATTAGCATGACAATGTAACAATGGATGCATTTCATATAACTAACAGTTGGGTGATGTGACAGAGCATAGTAAGACTATATTGCAACAAAGTAAAATTGTAAAAGAAAGGAATTGGGCAAGAATTCCTTTGGCTATGTTTGGAAACCCTAATTCCAAATGAATGAGTGCTTTGCATACATGAAGTCTTCTTAACCATGGTTTTGTCCAAAATTATGTGGATATGTGCTAGAATCATGAATGTACTTGATAGGTATATTGTTGGCATTATGATGCATGTGTTGTACTTGATGGAAACCCACTTGTAGCAGAGCAACTCACTTGTATATGATAACTAGATGAATCTACAAGAGAGATATCAGATGTGATAGAATGCATGGCAGTTGTGTTTTTAGATGTGACAAAATGCAGGGCAGTTCAAAGGAATCATTTCATAAGTAATATGGAAAATCACATTATAACAAGTCTATTCAGAGGGAACAAAGTAATGGTACAAGAGAATAGGATGAAGGAACAAAGGAATACAGATCAAGAAATTGAAGAAATATAATGGTTTAAGAAGTATACGCTGGTTCACCTTGTCCAAGTAGCGTATAAATGCGGATTCACATAACAAAAATGGCGTATATGTATGCATGCACTTTCACAAGAGGAAAAGCGCATATAGGTTGGAAAATCAAGGAATTTCAAGAGTAGAGAATACCAGGGGTCAATACCATGGTATTAGCCCACAATATTGAGCGGAGTAACGACTATTTGATCTCGTCCAAGAATACCATAGATCCTAAGTGTGCTTTTAGTCTGAGGTATTGGTCCGAGGTTTTTGGTCCAAGGTATTGGTCTGAGGTTTTGGTCTAAGGTTTTGGTCCAAGGTTTTTGGTCCAAGGTATTGGTCTGAGGTTTTGGTCCGAGGATTTTGGTCCAAGGTATTGGTCTGAGGTATTGGTCCTAAGTGGTTTTGGTCTGAGGTATATGGGTTTCTGATGCTTTTCTTGATCTAGACTAAGTATGCACCTAAGTGTTTGATGATGGATGAGATCTAATGATGGATCAGGATCATAATGAATTATCATTATGTGATCTGATAATGGATGGGCTAGATCTGATTGCTAACACATGTTTTATCCTTTATATGTGACGGTCTGGGTATGTCTGAAGTCAAGAATTGCAGCGAAGTTATAAGTAAGTATTTGTAGATATATACGCTGGTTTGCTTTGGTGAAGGTGTGTATACAAGCTGGTTCGGCTCTTCCAAGTAGTGTATGCAAAAGAAAAGCTTGATGTTTAGGGATGACTGATCTATCAGATCAGTACTGCTATTTTGTTGTTGTTTTACTACTATTTGCCAATGTTGTCTTCTTAGATATGAAAGCAGAACTGAATGTATAAGGAAATTGAGTCTGATTGATTGATTGATTGAGAAAGAAGAGTGATCCTTGTTGCTATCTATTTAGAACTCTATAATATAACAATAGATCTTCAGAATGACTCTGATTGGTACAGTTTGTGGTTCAGAGGTTTTATGATTCAATATCTTTAGAGGTATATGCAGGTTGGGATAAAAGAAGTAGTGTATACACGCAGGTTGGCTTCATTGAAGGAGCGTATACATTCTGACACATGCATTTGAGGTTACAGTTAGTTCTGGTTGTTGATGTAGTGTTCTGGGTTCAGATCTGTGTATTGGTTACTGTAATCTGTCTGTTCCAGTTGGTTGGTTGAATTTGATTAATTTTGAATGAATGTTTGATTCTATTGTGTCAGAGGTTCAATGATTGTTTGATTCAGTTGTGGCAGAGGTTCAGAGGATTCAGTGATTGATTGCTTTAGTTATATCAGAGATTGATGATTAGGTTTTAGTTATATCAGAGATTGATGATTGGGTTTCAGTGATTGGTTGATGTAGATGTATTTGATGGTTGTATTATAGTGGTGATTGATTTTTAGCTTCAATGTTACTAATGGGTCCAATGTGAAAATTTGATGAAATGTGGCCTTCATATTGTAGTATTGTGTACTAGGCGTATCTAGTGTGGAATTTATGAAACGTGGTCCTTGGAGGATATTGAGGGTTGGAGACTTCAGTGAGGAAGTCGAAGCTTCCTTCCAGTAGTGGCTGGCGATTTGATCAAGGGGTTGGATATCCCTTCTAGTAGCAGCTGGAGAACGAGTGAAGGTTGTATCCTTCTGTAGGTCAGAGCCTACGTACTAGTAAACATATCGGCTAGTACAAGAACTAGGGGGTTGTAGCTCCCTTCTAGTAGAAGCTGGAGAATGAGAGAAGGTTGTAGCCTTTTGTAGATGGGTTCTTATGTACGGATATGAGTCTGCACCAATACAATATTGTAATTTTTTTTTCTTATTATTAAAAGAAGACAGAGACGACGGTAGCAGGTGGTTTTCACCCACATTGGGTTTCCACCTTAAATCTTGGTGTTCATGTGTGTTTCTTATGTGTGATGGTTTATTCTGTTATTACTGCACATGGTTACTATTTAATGTTTAATAAAGTATTGATGCACTGATTAAAGATCAACATATGATGAATTAACTGAATCATAAGTTCACTAGATATACACTGGTTACCTTAAGAACAATTGCGTGTACATGCGAGTTCCCTTCATTGAAGTAGCGTATATAAATCTGATTATGGAAATGAAAAAGTTATTGATTTGTAAATATTGATTCACCCCCCCTCCCCTCTCAGTATTATTTACAACAATTGGTATCAGAGCCACACCTTTGCAGAAGCTTGATTGCTTGAAAGAGATCCGTAGAAACAATGGGAAAGAAGCTAAAGAAGAAAGCACCTCAAAAGAAGAAGACATCTCAAGGGAGTTGTGACAATGGAAGAGACGATTGGAAATTATGCGGAAGAAACTCCTCAGATTCAGAATCACCTCAGAATGAAGATGAATAAGCGAAAGAATTATCAGGTACGGATTTGTTTTCCTCTGGTGATACATTTCTCTATTCATTTGAAGATAATGAATGTGATAGTGAAACAACTGAATTTTCTCTTATGGGTGAAAGAGAAAGAAATAAAATAGAGGCAAAATTTAAAAATATCACAGACACAATTAGAGATCAAAAGGATCTAATTGATAAAAGGGAATGTGCCTACAAAGAAGAAGTTACCAGATTAAAAGCCCAGTTGGAGGAAGGAAACAAAGTAAGGAAGCAGTACAAGGAAAAGGAAGACCAATGTCAAAGGCTGTAGGATGAAGTGACATCATTGAGAATTGAAGTGAATGAAAAGGACACAACAACCAAGGAACTTTTAGAAAGAACCAACTACTGTGAAGGTCTTGAAGGTGTGATCGTTTCTCTAAAAGAAGATCTCAAAAATTCAAATAAGCAGAATGAAGAACTACTCCAAGCATTTGAAGAACAAGAAAATGAAGTTCTCGAATTAAGGCAACAAGTGGAAGAAGGAAGAAAAGTTGAATAAATCATGAAGAAGAAGTATCTTGAAAAGGAAGAACAATATTAGGTTGAGGTAAATATCCTAAAAGGTAAATTAGAATAAAAGGATAAAATTTTACGATTTCAAGATAGTACTAAGATTTTGGATGATATTCTTAGTAGTCAAAGGTCTCCTGCCATCAAATCTAGTCTTGGTTTTCATGAAATTGTTAAAGGTGAATCTAGCTAACAAATTGAAGCAAGGAACTCTAGTGCAAAATAAAAAATGCTCAACAATGAGATAAGAGGTCAACCACATCAACAACCAAGGAAAGAAAGTCTTCAAAGAAAATTGTTTACTCCTAACTATGGAAGTGTTAATCGATTCTTTCCTCTGATGAATAATGTTGAATGTTTTATATGTCATAATTTTGGACATGTTGCAGCTAGATGCAAAAGTAGAATGGTTCAAGCTAATAACAGTCACACAGAAAGATCATCAACTTCCAGGTACTTTAAGGGATATTGTTTTTCTTGCAATATGTTTGGTCACAAAGCCATTAACTGCTATAGAGGGAATATGAAACATATAAGATGTTATGCTTGTAACAAGTTTGGGCATATAGCAAAAGAATGCAAGAGCAAATTTCGGCCAACATACCAAAAGGAGAAAACATCATCACACTCCAAGGTATGGAAGAAGAAGGAAGTACAACCAGAAATATGTGGCATAGCTCAGTATACAGATAGAACAGACTCAAGAGGAACTGAAAGTATGAAATTTCAGTGTTCTAATTCTCATATGCAATTATCATGAAGAAAAGTCGCGTATATATGCAAGTTAGAAGCTGCACAGTCGCGTATATGTTGGTTTGATGAAGAAGCAGTGGGACAGACTCAGAAAAATGATTTGATATGGTTCAGACAATTTTATATCTTGATGATTGATGACTATAGTCTGTGGATGTTATTTAGAAGTGTTATTGACCCCCATAAGTTGTTTATGAATTGATGTATAACTAGTTGATGATGATGCCTTGATGACCCTTACTGATATATGCAATGATCAGATCTGACAGTGAATAGGTGGCACAGGTTCAGGGGGAGAATATGCTATGCTTCTAATAATGCATTGTTGGCATTATGTTTAGAAGTCTTTGGTACATAACGATTCTTATCAATGGTGAGGATGCTTATGTTGTTGAAGTGTTTAAATGATACATCATGCTATGCTGCAGTCATAAGTTGCCTATGATGAAATCTCAGATGATACTTATATTGCTTGAGCCACATAGTTATTATTCAGATCAAATTTATGGATGATTGTGAATCTCTTTTTGATGATGCATATATGGTATATTGCTTACATGATGATCTTCATAAGGACAAGGAGAATAACAAAGATTGAGTACACAACCTCATTATTTGATAAGTGTCATTTATTTTATGATGTTGTCATCATACCTTCAAAGATGCATAAACTTCATATGGTGCAGTTATGGATGAGGATTCCTATAGTTCTTGGCTCTCACATGGTTGAGGATTGCTGCTGCTGATGGTATCAAGAAAGCTTGACAAATGACTATGAGCTCATGGTTTTCTAGATACATATTGCTGGATACACATTATGTTGGATACATGGATGATTACTTAAGTTGCATATTGATAAATATTGTTGGTTGGCCAAGAGAATGGTGTTGTTACAAGTTCCATGAAGACATATCTATTTGGAGACATGGCTTACTTAGTCACATAATGATGATGACTTCTTACTTTATGATGATAGGTTTGATACTCACATATGTTGATTATCATGGCTAATGCTTATCAAATATGGGATGTTTCCTAGTGATGATACATGGTTGATATATTGAGGGTTCTTATGGAAATATCATGTAGTTCTTGATGATGATGTTATGATCATAGATGATGACTATGGTGTTTTCACATGCATATGATATGATGTGAATGATTTCATGGATATGACATATGATTAGTTGAGTCAAGAAAGGTCATGATAAGGCTCTTTCTACTAAGGAAAAGGAGCAAGTTGATCTTGATGGGATCAAGAGGATGAGTTGATATCTATATGCAACATACTTTGATGATATTTACATTGTCATATCGTGGGAACTGATGATGGACATATACAGGTTGTTGGTCTGGATGTTGCTTACAAATGCTTATGGTGCATATCATATATGGTGTATGATAGTTGCTGATAACTATCATGGTCTTGTTTAGATCTTTGCTCTCTGTTATAAATGTCATGTATATCATTTGATGTAAAGGTCATATAAAGGCGCATAGTGTAATAATATGTCTCTATCTATCATAGTATTTTAATGAATCCTTTCTAGGCATATGATGTAATTTGTACCCCCACTATGCATGGGAAGGATGATGTAATAATTGCTATATTTCAGTTATGTATAAACAATTGGTATATCCCCACTTGGTTGGGTAGATGAGTCAAATTCGGTATATCCCCACTTGGTTGGGTAGATGAGTCAAATTCGGTATATCCCCACTTGGTTGGGATATTGATGTATGTATGAATCATTGGTGATAGGAATATCATACTCACATAGTTGAGTTATAGAGTCATGTTATTCTTTTGGATTTTTTTTTTTTTTTTGCAGACTCTGCATGTGCTCAAGGGGAGCATGGACGATATAGTGCATATCATCATGTACAAAGGGCGAGTTTAATCAGAGAATTCAACATGGACCTAGAGGAGCATGATCAATGTTCATATTCAGCTATTCAGATATGGAAGTCTTCATTTTGGTCAGTCCTTTGCCCTTGGTCCGCCCTTTGCCATTGATGTCAAAGGGGGAGAGTATTTTGGTGTTGCTTGTTATCTCTAACAGTTTCTACATCTTGCAGTAATCAACACCAACATGGTTGCCATCAAGTCCAGAGGTGGAGATCGTTGGCATTATGCTGCATGTGTTGTACTTGATGGCAACCCACTTGTAGCAGAACAACTCACTTGTATATGGTAACTAGATAAATCTACGTAACTAGATGAATCTACATGAGAGATATCAGATGTGATAAAATGCATGGTAGTTGTGTTTTCAGATGTGAAAAAATGCAGGGCAGTTCAAAGGAATCATTTCAGAAGTAATATGGAAAATCGCATTATAATAGGTCTATTCAGAGGGAACAAAGTAATGGTACAAAATAATAGGATGAAGGAACAAAGGACTACAAATCAAGAAATTAAAGAAAGAGAATGGTTTAAGAAGTATACGCTGGTTCACCTTGTCCAAGTAGCGTATACATGCGGTTTCACAGAACAAAAAGGGCGTATACGTATGCACACACTTTCACAAGAGGAAAAGTGCATATATGTTGGAAATTCAAGGAATTTCAAGAGTAGAGAATACCATGGTATTAGCCCACAATATTGAGCGGAGTAATGACTATTTGATCCCGTCCAAGAATACCATAGATCCTAAGTGTGATTTTGGTTCGAGGTTTTTGGTCCAAGGTATTGGTTTGAGGTTTCTAGTCCAAGGTATTGGTCTGAGGTTTTTGGTTCGAGGTATTGGTCCAAGGTTTTGGTCCGAGGTATTTGTTCTGAGGTATTGGTCCGAGGTATTGAGAAAGGCCAAAGCTATATAAGGAGGAGAAGATCAAAGTTCTAAGTGCAGAAGTAATGAATATCTTATGAAGTGCTATATCAAAAGCAAATATGCATGTTATGGGTTTCTGATGCTTTGCTTGATCTAGACTAAGTATGCACCTAAGTTTTTGATGATGGATGAGATCTAATGATGGATCAGGATCATAATGTCTTATCATTATGTGATCTGATAATGGATTGGCTAGATCTGATTGCTAACAAATGTTTTATCCTTTATATGTGACGATCTAGGTATGTCTGAAGTCAGGAATTGCAACGAAGTTATAAGTAAGTATTTTCAGATCTATACACTAGTTCGCTTTGGTGAAGGTGCGTATACACGCTGGTTCGGCTCTTCGAAGTAGCGTATGCAAAAAAAATCTTTATGTTCAGGGATGCCTGATCTATCAGATCAGTACTATTGTTTTGTTGTTATTTGTCAATGATGTCTTCTTAGATCTGAAAGTAGAATTGAATGTATAAGGAAATTGAGTCTGATTGATTGATTGATTGAGAAAGAAGGGTGATCCTTGTTGCTATATGTTTAGAACTCTATAATATAATAGTAGATCTTCAGAATTTCACTGATTGGTATAGTTTGTGGTTTAGAGGTTTGATGATTTAGTATCTTTAGAGGTATACATAGGTTGGGCTAAAGGAAGTAGTGTATACATGCAGGTTGGCTTCATTTAAGGAGCATATACATTCTAACACATGCCTTTTGAGGTTACAATTAGTTCTGGTTGTTGATGTAGTGTTTTGGGTTCAGATCTGTGTACTGGTTAGAGTGATCTATCCATTCCAGTTGATTGGCTGAATTTGATTAAGTTTGAATGAATGGTTGATTCAGTGGTGTCAGAGGTTCAGTGATTGTTTGATTCAGTTGTGGCAAAGGTTGAGAGGATTCTGTGATTGATTGCTTCAGTTATATCAGAGATTGATGATTGGGTTTCAGTGATTGGTTGATGAAGATGTATTTGATAGTTGTATTGTAGTGGTGATTGATTTTGAGCTTCAATGTTACTAATGGGTCCAGTGTGAAAATTTGATGAAACGCGACCTTCATATTGTAGTATTGTGTACCAGGAGTATCCAGTGTGAAAATTTATGAAACATGGTCCCTGGAGGATAGTGAGGGTTGGAGCCTTTAGCGAGGAAGTCGAAGCTTCCTTCCAGTAGTGGCTCGTGATTTGATCAGGGGGTTGGAGCTCCCTTCCAGTAGCATCTGGAGAATGAGTGAAGGTTGTAGCCTTCTGTAGGTCAGAGCATATTTATTAGTAAACATATTGGGTAGTACAAGAACTAAGGGGTTGTAGCTCCCTTCTAGTAGAAGCTGGAGAATGAGAGAAGGTTGTAGCCTTCTATAGGTGGGTTCCTGCATACTGGTATGAGTCTGCACCAATACAATATTGTAAACAAATTTTCTTATTATTAAAAGAAGAAAGAGATGACAGCAGCAGGTGGTTTTCACCCACATTGGGTTTCCACCTTAAATCTTGGTGTTCATGTGTGTTGCTTATGTGTGATGGTTTATTATGTTATTACTGCACATGGTTACTATTTAATGTTCAATAAAGTATTGATGCACTGATTAAAGATCAACATATGATGAATTAACTAAATCATAAGTTCACTGGATATACATTGGTTACCTTAAGAACAATTGCATGTACATGTGAGTTCCCTTCATTGAAGTAGCATATATAAATCTAATTATGGAAATGAAAAAGTTATTGATTTGTAAATACTAATTCACGCCACCCCCCCCCCCCCCCCCCCCCCTCTCATTATTATTTCCAACATATATTAGCTAGTGTCTAGTTACATGTGGATCTATTAAGGAAATTGGGGTCCCTTGAGAGATGGCACATATGTAATTAGCTACAAAGAAGTGTGCTTGGAACAACAAGCTAAGGTAACTAGTGCGTTGTTATGTTTATTTATGCACTGACAGTTATGTGTTTACGGTAGTATGATGCAGGGGATTGCATGACAAAGAGACTGCCATGAAATTATGAAGGCTCGGGTGGAGCTTTCTTTGGGAACCATGGGGATTGAGTCATGGTGTCTATTGAGAGTCTTGTGCTTTCGGTCTTTTGTGGTTTGTTGAGCTTGATTTGCGGTTTTGTTTATGTCTAGTGCAAGGCCTTGACACTTTGTTTGTGGTGTCATATTATTATTGATTTTCATGGTCTTCTTCTTGTTTGTTTCTTGTATTGCCTTTTAAGTTTTGAGTCTTGGGAATTGGTTGGGAAAGAGAAAGTTAGTGGAGCTCGGAGGGAGTTGAATGAAATCCATTAAGAAATGTAAGACTTAGATGAAGTTGATGCATGTGTAAAGGAAGTTGAAGGTAAGAGTATGACAACCAGTTGGACTGGTTGGGTCCATTGATGTAAATAGACGTTGATGGGGCAGTTGTGGGAAAGGTAATTGAGAAAGGTAAGGAGAATGGATTTGAAGCATCATATGCCTTGGCTATGTTGGGAATTGTTGTTCTCAATGTTGCGCATGTGTTGCATGCATAAAAGGGAGTTATCTTAACCTTGACCTTATGATATCTAGTAATTACATTGTCATAAGGATTATGTTGATGTCTATATGTGTATACATGTATGTATGTATGTATGTCATGTATGACAGGGTCATCATGGATCATGATTATTTTATGCTAATGTTTATATGTACATATGCATGTACATATGCATGTATGTATGTCATTGACTAACTAGATCATTATTATTTTATGTTGATGTTTACATGTATGTATGCATATCATTGTCTGACAAGATCATGATTGTTTATGCTAATGTTTATGTATATGTATGTATGTATCCATGTATCTATGTCACTATCTGACAGGGTCATCAGGGATCATTCTTGTGGAAGAATGATTTCTTATGTAGGTGAATGGCATGAAGAGGTTCTTGGTCTTACAAGGAATCAATTGGGAGGAGTAGCCCTGAAAAATATATGAGGTCAGTATCATGTGGTTATGAATTGATATTGTATGCTTGTATTATGCCTATGTTTATGTTATAACAGGTAACTCTCAGGGATACATCATCTGAATGAAAGTAGTGAGATCGACAACATGCTAGGATAAGCATGGATGGTGAAGAGACACTGGAATCAAGGTTGCTTGGTAGAGACAGTGTGGTTTTGGATGTGTGGTACTACTGTTGTGCATATGTTGTATATGTTGAACTTGTGATTTTGTGTGCATGTGGTGATGTGTATACATAGTGTGTGTACATGTGGTTTATGCAATGTTATGTACAGAGTGGCATCTCTGCATGATGTATATGCGGTGTTCTGTGCATGTTGGATATGAAGTGTTGTGTACATAGGGTGCTATGTACATGTTGTATATGCAGTGCTATGTACATATAGTGTTGTGTGCATGTTGTACATATGGTGCTATGTACATATGGTGTTGTGTGCATGATTGTACAAGTGGTTTTGTGAGCATGTGGGGTTGTGTACATGTTGTACATGTGGTGTTGTGTACATGCTGCACATGTGATGTTGTGTACATGTGGTGTCGTGTACATGTCGTGCATGTGGTACTTTGTACATGTGGTATTGTGTACACATTGTACATGTGGCATTGTGTACACGTTGTGCAGGTGGTGTCGTGTACACGTGATGTTGTGCACACATTGTGCAGGTGGTGCGATGTACTGGTGGTACCATGTACATGTTGTGCATTTGGTACTCGTGTACATGTGGTATTGTGTGCATGTCGTACATGTTGTGATGCGGGCATGTAGTACTATGTATGTGCATTGTGTAGTCATGGTATCATGACAAGTATATTTGTTATTTTGTACTCTGTGTACGTATATGTATTGTGTTGTGTTGAACAAAAAGTGTAGGTACATGTATTATGTGGCATTGTACCTTGGGTTTAGATGTATGTATTATGTTGTACATCAGGTGTAGGTGTATGTATTGTGTGGTGGTGTACACTAGATGTAGGTGTATGTATTGTGTTGTGTTGCACACCAGGTGTAGGTGTATGTGTCATGATGTATGTCAGGTGTAGGTGCATGTATTGCATGATGTTATATGTTGTGTGTTGTTGTATGTGTGTGATACACACTATGTGTATGTGCATGGTTCAGGAGAAGGCACTAAGTATTTGTCGAGTGTGGCAACCGATCTGGTGTGCATACAGAATAAGGAAAAAGGCATAAGCTAAGGATTGATTAAAGGATAAGTATCAGTATTTTATTTCAGTTTTATTATGCATGCGATTTATGATTATGGTCTATGATGATTAGATGTGATCTATGATTTTGGTTTATGAGGGTTACATGATGATTTGATCAAACAATTAGTTTGAATTATTGTGACATGAAGTAAATAGGATTGCGAGTGTACCTTATTGACGAGCTACCAATGAGGTATGATGTTAATTTATTTCTATTTATTTTAAATCTAATGGAAACTATGTGCTTGGTACAGGAATGCATGAACATGCCCAGTTGGGTGGTTGAAATTGACTGCAAGAATTAGAAACGTCAGCGAAAGGAATTAAAACATGCAGTGGTATGCTATTAAAGTATTCAGGAGCAGGGCCATTATGGGACACTGGTACCTAATAGTGTCCATTGATTTCCATGGGCATGCTATGACTGGTGTGATGGTTTTGAGGCAGGGATATGTCTTGGTTTTTGTATCTTCCGATGCAAGGAAGCCTTGCCAAGGTATGGATTGTCTGGTATGGGGGTGTCAGTGGAACTTGGAAGGTGTGTGACTGTACAAAAGGGGGTGAATGGGTTTCCTGAGGGATTGTGTAGTAGAGAAGAGAAGGTCAATGATGTATTTGTTTTGATCATTAGCATTGCTAGATGTAATCATATGCACATTAGAAGTGTGCCCTGGAACAATGTGCTGATAATTTTTCACTGCGGGGACATGTAGTGCAGGATTGTAGTGTTGGACATTAATGCAGACTTTGGATTTGGCAGTTGATTCTGGACTTCCTGGGAAGGAGGTGAATCCTGGTACTACTTTGAGGATGGAGGTGTGATCCTCTGGATTCCCTTATGGTTTGATATGGGCATTGTATCCTTTTATTTGTTGGTTTATAAAATGTGTATGTGTGTATTATTGTAAATACTGTATCGAGATGGATTTATAAAGCTCCATAGACAGTATGGTTATTTATGTGGTTGTTATTGTAAATACCGTAATGAGTTGTGTTATAAAGCTCCAGTAAACAATATGTTTTTCATGTTTTAGAAGATGGCCATTGTAAATACTGCAATGAGCTATGTTATAAAGCTCCATGGGTAGCATGTTATGTTTTCAATGGTCTTATTGGTTATAAGTGTCATTGAACACCAATGACGGTGTTCCCCAGGGGGGGGGGTTTCTGTAACATGAACCCTAGTTAAAAATCCATGTAAAAATATATAAGGCCACAGTGGTAGGACACGTATTCCAAGATGAATGTTGAGAAATACATCTTAGGGGGTGTTCATTTCGGCTATTATGGATAAAGGAAATTGGTAAAGGCAATGGAAAAGGCTTTAGAAAGGAATGAGGCATTAATTGGCATTTTATTTATGAAAATAACGGAAATTAGGAGAAAAGGGAGGTGAAAGGTCACAAGTTTCATGTGAGGAGGAAAATAATGGAAAATGGAGAAAAATAGAGGCCTCAATAATAAAAAGGCTTTTAAGGATCAGTGGGTAATCTTTTGACAGCTTTTGGTGGAGCTCTCTTCTATTCTCTCTCTCTCTCTCATACTCTTGGATAATTAGAGTTTTCTTGGAGCACTCTTGGAGAGTGTGGCATACTTGGATTCTTAGAGAAATAAGGCTAAAGGAAGAGTAGGGAAGCACAAGAGGGCATCAGGATTAGTAACTACAACATATTTTCTTGCAGGTACTGAGTTGCATGTATGTTTTATTCACTAGTTTTGGTGTGCATGGCACATGAATATGATTTATTGGTCAGGATTTGTCATTGGCATGGAGGATTACTTGGATTGACAGTGGATTGCCTAGCCTTGCCATTTTTTGGATAACCATGGAGCTTGTGGGTTTATTTCATTTTTTTTTTGTTGGTTCTCATGTTTCCTTAGCTTGGGTTGAGTTATTAGTTCCTAAAGCCTTGGTTGGAAACGCACTCTGGAAGCCCTATAATGACTTGGGTTGAGTTATTAGCCTTGGATCCTTGGTTGGAAAAATGCTCTGGAATACCTCTAACAACTTGGGTTGAGTTACTAGTTCTGGAAACCTTGGTTGGACAAACACTCTAGAGCCCTTGGTGGGTTGAGTTACTAGTCCTGGAGCCTTAGATGGACAAATGCTCTGGAGCTCGACAACAGTTGTGGGTTGAGTTACTAGTCCTGGAGCCTTGTTTGGACAAACTCTCTGGAGCCCAACAATAGTCGTGAGTTGAGTTACTAGTCCTGGAAGTCAGTTTGGAGCAAACAATTTGGAGCCCTAAATGGCTGGGATAGAGACAAATCTGATGATGGTTTTGTGATGTCCGACTATGAGGTGGAATCACTGTTTGATGGGTTGAGGTGGATGGCCTCTGGAAGCCTTGTATGGTTTTGGATTGATGTGTTCTATGAGATCCCACATTCATGCTTGGAATATGGCACAGGGGTGAATGGCTGAAGAGAGATTTGGCTCAACCATTCTACAATCGGGTGGAACGTGGAAGTCCCATATCGGGTTTGGATTTTGCATCATCAATACGAGGTTATTTATCCTTATATTTCTATGAGTATTATAATGGATTATATGTGGTTTATATGGCTGTGATTTCATTGATATTTCTGTCCCTATTATGCTGGTTATGTATATATTTTATGACAAAAGCTATGTATGCCTCTTATCTTATTTCTACTTGTAAATGAATGAATAATGTATCTATGACCTAATGGATGGAATGGAAGTTAATGTGTTGAGGCATCAATGCTTCATGGTGAATCTCGGATAAGTATGGGACCCCTATGCTCATATATGTTATTTACACCTGTAGATTACATATTCGTGATAAGTTTGACAAAATTCCTGTCATGGATAGTAGGGGTCCAGTAAAGGTCTTATTGAAGTGATTGCATTAGTACTGCTATTTCCATGTTATCTTATTGTTCTAAAGGTGTCATTCAATTGTGGGAAGTGACCTGGGCTCTAGGCCTGGAAATATGGCTTAAATCCTGTGGACACTGGCACAAAACTAAGCAAAAGAATCCCTGGACGCTAGCTGGAAGGCCTGTGAGAGCGTCCAAAGGTCCCTGGATGTTGGCATGCCCATAGCATGAGAGCATCCAAAGGTCAAGTTGTCCAAAAGTTTAGTGGGACCCAAGGGCTGGTTGGCAGAAAGGTTGAATTGGTTCCTGAGGGTCCTAATGCTAATGTTGAATGTCTATATGGTGTGTTTCTGTCAGTTCTACTTCCTTAATGTGACTTAGGAGGTCGAATCATATCACAGTGGCCTCTCGTCGCATGTTTACCCTGACTGGCCAGTTGCTTGGGTAGATGTGGGAAGAGGGTGTTACACTACGTACCCTACGATATGAACTATCAATCACATAGGCTAGTTCATAACGTTTATTGAATATTCTGTTTGGATTTGGCTAAGAAAATGGAGATAGCTCAATACAATGCTAACACGAGATTAATCTAAGTCTTTGAACAGTTAGGGAAATCTGATAGGATTACATGAGATCCATCAAGTCTATAATCAAGTCTATTCCAAAACAACAAATTAAGGCATATTTCTCTCGATTTCAAATAGGGAAAATAATACAGTCATTTGGGTGTGTGCTTGTCGTTGGGAAGAAAACCTTCAAGATCAAATCTTACAGTGAGAATGCAATGGACTATAATCAAGCAAATGATGATGCTACTGAAATAGAAATCAAGTAATGTGTACAGGTGAAAAGTAGGTAGGATGTTACCATGAGTGTAGGTATGTACGATTGGTGAAGAAGGAGAGGAACCAACTAGATTCCTACTTTACTTAGAACATATGGGCTAGGAAAATAGCTATGCGTGATGAAGTTTGAGAGGCGAACGTTAGAGTGTTGCAGGACATGTATGAGTAGTCAACATGTGCACAATCATTAGAGAAATTTTGAGGTATAAAATGGGCCTCCTAAGAAATATTATAAAATAATAGTGGAAATAATAAAACAAGGTTAGATTACATCATCAAATTTTAGAGGGAAAAGTAAAAAAATATATTTTTTTCAACTCATATTTTAAACTTATCTCCCTATGGTTTTACACAAATTTCGAGCGAGAGCACTCATTGGATATATAATTAATTCTATATCGAAGGAGTACCCATGTTGCACACTTTTGATGGACCTTATTACACAAAAAATGAGAAATACATGAAAAATATGATTTCAAGCATGCTTTTCATGTATTTCTCATTTTTCATGTAGCAGGGTCCATCGAAAGTATGCAACATGGCTACTCCTTGGATGAGGAATTAAATTTTGCATCCAACAAGTGATCTCGCTTGAAATTTGAGTAAAATCATAGGTATATAAGTTGAATGATCCCCCATGGTTGACATCATCATCTTGAATCCTATTGGTTCTTATAAAGTTGATTTTGGTTGTACATTCTTGTTTTGAGGCCCATTTTAGACTTAAAATCTCTCTAATATTTCATGAAATTGCGTAGATTTCTAGAGATGAAATTCAGAATCTGGGAAATAAAAATCACTTTACTAGTTGATAGGCTATAATGAGGTGCAAAGACAGATGACAAACCCTAGTATGATGGAGAATGCCTGTTTTTTCTATTTCAGGACTATGGGCAAAAACTTTAGCTCAAATTTATCTTAGCAGATATCAAAAATTTGTAGGATTAATGGCATAACTGACCATGGAACCGATGGCTCAATTTAATCAGGGCAGAAGCATGCCTGCTCTAATACCATGTTAAACACACTCACACATGCATAAAAAACCAAAATAGATAATTGCAAGTTAGATTTACTATTCACAATATATACATTTATATACATTCTTATGACCCTTGGTTTCATATACCAAGTTGTCTCTTGGACTCTAATGACCTTTCACATTCCACATCATAACTCTTAGCGGATTATGTTTCCAACACAAGATTAGTTTGAAACTTTTATAGGACCCTTGTATCTTGTAAAAAATAATAGTTGGTGTAAATATCTTATGTTTGAATAGATAAGAAATCCTCGCTAACCAAATGGACACATACAAATCCTAGTAAAGGATAGTATTATTTTCATGTGTCATTGTCATATAGTCACTTTTATAGAGTTTCATATTTTCACACTCCCCCTTTTTTCTTTCCCCAAGTGATTCTTCTCATTTCTATCCACACTTCCTTAACAAAGCGACATGACAAAAACAAGTGATAAGCACTCTCCACTTACTTTTTACATAAAAATGTGATACCTTGGGTCTTGCCAAGACCTTATTTGGTAGTTATCATAAGTAAGGAATTCATTGAATAGAATGAACCAAACAAGTATCCTTAGCCATTATAATATCCTTGAATTTCCCAATAATATTCCATTCTCATTCTTCCATAGCTTCCGCTTTTTTTAAGGAATCATATTAGGGGAAATTTGTGCTCAAGAAAAAACCTACTAAGAAAATAGTAATATAGCAAGAGTGATAGTTGCATACCAGCATAGTATGTGCCTCTTTTTATAGTTATCAATATGTTAGCACGATTAAGGAAGTGTATGGTTTGTGTTTTGTCGTTATTCGAGAATGCTCCATTTTTGCAATCATTTCTACAATATGTCATTATTCTCACCTCCACACACTTCTTACATACATCTCTACCCTGAAGATAACTTCTTTCGCACATGAACTACTCCACACAATTTCTTTCCCACATTTGTTCTTTCTCGCACACTTTCGTACTCAATGTTATCAACTGTTTCTACACCACTTGTTTTCATTACAAAGATTTTGTGGCATATATCAAATCAAATGTTCATGTCAATCTATGATTACCATATGACCTAGTGCCTTTATTGTACATGTAAACCAAACTTTTCATGCATAAGAGGTGCTGTGTAAGCTAAAGGCGTACGGAAGAAGAGTGTGGACTGGGGATTGTGTGCAGAGGTGTGGAAGTGGGGATGTGTGTGGAATGAGGAAGAATGAAAAAGAGACATCCGCACTTTCACACCTTCCACATGTGCAATAGATTTCTGCACGACTGCCAATGAACCAAAAATGGAATATAATATAAGTTTTAAAAAAAATATAATATACCTTTTCCCAGTCGATTTACAAAAAATGCAATATACATTTTTCCCAATTGATTTATGAACAATAGAATAGAAATTTTCCCAGTTGATTTATAGAAAATACAAAAAATAGAATATGCATTATCTATTCGATTTACATAAAATATAATATACATTTTCCCCAGTTGATTTAATAGAATACACGTTATACATTTTCCTAGGTGATTTATGAAAAATAGAATATACATTTTGCCCAATTGATTTAATAGAATATATATTTTCCTAGTTAATTATGTAAGCGGGGGGCGTTCATCATGGTGAGTTATCTAAATCAAATGTAGAAGTAGTTGTGCGGAACAACAAGTTCCACACCTTCCACACCTCTGCACTCCCACACCTTCACACTCCCATACCTTCACACTTCCACATTCCTCTGACAAATAACTTCAATTTAGATTCCTGCACACTTTTTGATTGTTCTACTCACACAATATGGCTCTTGAAGAACAATCGATTCACACAAATTTAAAAAATTGGGATCTCCTCTTTCTTCCTTTTGACTCCCACATCTCCACACCCAACACAATGAAATCTTCCTCCACTCTTCAAGGAAACCCGACAGCACAATGAAATTTTTGGTTTCAAATAATCTATGCTCGATTTTAGATTCATAAATTTGGTTAAAATTTTTTAACTTTATTTTTAAATTAAATAGTGATAAGTTACATTTAAAAATCATCTAAATCTTTCAACCAAAAGGTACTTTTGGACTTTTGCTTCACCAGAAGGATGTTTTTGCACTTCCCTTTGCATTGTAAGAAGGTAAATATTTGAAAGGTGATTGAAACATCCCAAACATGAGAAAATTCTTCTGAACGTGTGGAGGAAGCACAATGAAAGCTTCCTCTGCACCTTTATACTCCTCACAATGAAATATTCCTCCATACCTTTGCGCTCCAAGGAAAATTGACATGATGCGTGTTTTCTTGGGACTCTGAAGTAACATAAAGGGTGAATTCCAGTACCCGACACTGTTGTTATCTGTCCAATAAAGAAAATATTATTTACTCAAGTTTCATTTTTGGTTGGAGTGGCATCAAATTGCCTGGGACAAAATAAAAATATGATATCATTTACTCAAGTTGCCTAAGAAATATATGAGGAAATCCATGTACATTGATTGAATGGGCATTTGGTTGTCATGTGGTGATTGGACTATTGATGACTATATTAGCTTCGTACTACTAACGGTATGGTTCTTGAACAACAATATGGCTCCTGAAGAAAAAATGATTCACACAAGTTTAAAAATGGGCAAGTGTTTTTTTTTCAAAAAGCATGTTTCAATAGAAATAAATTGTATAATGTGCATACTTTTTCTCCTCCTACTTCCTTTGAACCTTGAACAATGAAATATTCCCTTGTACCTTCACACTCCGAGGAAAACTGATAACACAATGAAAGCTTCGGTCACAAATAATCTATGCTCATTTGTCATATTTGAAAAATTCCAAAATGGTTTTTACAAACTTTACACTTTGTAAAAATAAGTTTAATATGAATTTTATGCATTTCAAAATTCCAAAATGGATTTTAGGGTGTTGTAGAGCATCGCTCTTGATCTATTTTTTTGCAACAACTTGTGATAGAAGATCGGGGCCACATGAAAACTCCGTCAAATGCATAACCCTTTGGAGGGTAAGTATGGTAAGAAAATCTCATATTTTGAAATACATCTCCTAGTGTAGCTTGAATTATTGATATCATTTTGTCTTCAATGACATGCATGAAAGTCATTCCATGTGTTTCCTCTATGTGTCTTGCTCCCTATCACTTGTTGGACCAATGCTCTTTTAGCATATTGATTGCTTTGTCATGATTTCGATCTTGTTTTGTCATCATGATAGGGATAAGGTATATATAATAAAATTGAAACTCTTAATGAGTAAAATCTTGTTATTTTTCTATAAAGTGATGTAATTATGTTAACCACTTACAATTGTACTTGTGCCTCAATTCATTCTAATATTTTCTTTTTTCCCCTGTTTTTTTGTTTTAAATATACAATTTATGTAACGGATTCGATTTATCTGAGATACAACAGCCAAAATTTCTTATTAACTGATTTGAGTATCCATTTATCATGGTGGACAATAGTATATAGAAAATTCAAGAAAAGTGAATCCTAAGAAATTAAGTCAATCATAAGAAACAATATCGAAATTTGTCTATTCCACCAACCTTATGCAGAGGAAGCTTTCATTGTGAAGAGTGAGGGAGTGCAAAGGTGTGGAGGAAACACAATGAAAGCTTCCTTCACACCTTTTTAATGTATTGTTTCTTACATCTAACCATGCTCATGAAAATGCCTTCACTTTATTTCCCATGTTTGGTAGTGGTTGTGGCTCTTTGCTCTGGGAAGAGGTAAAGATAATTTTTACATAATAGAGGAATAACCTGTTTATAGAGTTTATTTAACCCAATGTTTCGGACTTCCAAGTGAGTCCATCCTTAGGGGATACACCAATAGATTAAGAGGAGATTAATGATGTATCATAGAGCTAATCTTGAGTGTATATATATATAGTTTATGAAGAGGATTAATATAAGTGATTTAGTCGGCCAGGGTTATTAGTTATCTTGAATTACATAATCTAAATAGTTTATTAATATATTAATAGAATTGAGGTTTAGAACATTAGGGATTTAATTAAAATTGGGATTTTATTATAAGTGATATTTAAATATTACTGCCCACTATAATATATTGGTTTACTATAAATTGTAGGGCTAATTAGTTATGTTTCAGTTTCCATTTATTTGAATTATGTATCTTATTACAATATTTAAGTAAATATTGTAATAAGATACATAATTCAAATAAATGGAAACTGAAACATAACTAATTAGCCCTACAATTTATAGTAAACAAATATATTATAGTGGGCAGTAATATTTAAATATCACTTACAATAAAATCCCAATTTTAATTAAATCTGTAATGTTCTAAACCTCAATTCTACTAATATATTAATAAACTATTTAGATTATGTAATTCAAGATAACTAATAAACATGGTTGACTAAATCACTTATATTAATCCTCTTCATAAACTATATATATATATATATATATATATATATATATATATATATATATACACACACTCAGGATTAGCTCTATGATACATCACTAATCTCTTAATCTATTGGCGTATCCTCTAAAGACGAACTCACTTGGAAGTCTGAAATGTTGGGTTAAATAAACTATATAAACAAGTTGTTCCTCTATTATCTAAAAATTCTCCTCACCTTTATGGATTCATTATTTAAAGGTAAAGATAATGTCCATTTACATATAAAAATATTATAAACATGAAGGCTCTTCAACTTCAACTCCAGAAATATTTCTTTGTCTCTGTAATCTATGATGATTTTTTATGTCATGTGTTTATTCTTCCACGTTCATGCAATTCTTCCTTATTCACTTAGTCCAAATCATAAGTCACCCATCCTTGCATCTTAGGAGAGATGCTCACATCATGGATATATTTTTTCTTGGCTTATGTTTCTTCCTTGGCATTGAAGAACATGATGTTGATGTGAGCTAAAAAAATTGTTCATTTCTCTTCTCCATAGGTTGATTGCTTTACTTGATACAACCTCGTCCCAAATCTAACTTCTTAGGACTATCAACACATTGAGTTTAAACTTTTATATTAGTCCCTTAATTTTATCTTAATTTGTTAATAATTATGTTGTATAGTGTAAATATTTGTTAATAATTATTATATAATATATATATACAATCCATTATATATACCCAAAATACATTATTGTTATCACTCAGTCTAAGATTGTAATGCCTTGCAAACTAAAACCATGAAGTAAATAACATGAGTGAAAAAAATCATTGATAATAATCTATGCAAATCCATACAACAATCTTATGACATGAGATATCCTCATTGGAGCCATAGAGAAATTTGTTTACAAAAATTGTTTTGCAGTGATGCCATGTATGATTCACCAGAAATCTCAAACAAAGTACTCTCCATGGCCAAGGAGATCATCCAATCTCAAGTCAAAAGAGACTTAGCAGAACAAAATGTGGGTGGGCAATTTCTCAAAATTCAAAACAAGACACATAATGTGGAGGTGTGGAGGAAGCCCAATGAAATCTTCCTACACAACTCCACACTCCACACAATGGATCAATGTTATGGAGATTAATAATAAAACTTAACATGTGGCTACTTATGCTATATGGATTTATTTTTCTCTCTTAAGTTCAAGTTGTATTTGCTTTTTCTCAATGTTGAGAAGATATTTGTTTGAAGATGACATTCCCACTTGTTAAGATGCTACACACTTTACGATTCAAGTCAAAGGCTCTTTTTATGAATTCCTCTCTATTTACATGGTTTTGTATGGTTTTATATATCAATAATTACATGTAATTAACAAGAGCACCAAGAACATAGAAGAGGATATACAATTCAACATATTTGATAAAGTAAGGGTTTGAGGTTGTCATTTTCTATTTTTTATGCCACATCAATCAAAATCATGAATAAAATCAGGCATGGTGAAAGGAAGTATCTTTAAACAAGAGACAAAGAATTGTTTATGGAGTTGAAATTTGAAATATTCCTCTGCACCTCAAGGTGTGAGAGGGGATGTTGGGTCCCTATAATACTAGTGATTACCCCATTACTATCGTAGTTATACCCCTTATTTATATTGTTGTGCCCCTATTACCCCCATATTGTTATTTCTGTGCCCCATAGAATCCCTCTATTGTTATTTTTGTGGCTTTATATTATTATTGTTAGGTCGGCTGGATTATATTGTGACTCCTTAGACTCCTATATATAGAAAGGAGGTTTTGTCATTTGTATCATCGAATTGTTCATTTATGTAATGTAAAGGAGGTTTCCCCTCGAAGAGGCTGAATTCTAAGGCGTTGATCTATCTTTTCTATCTTTTCTTGAGCTGGTTTCATAACATTTGGTATCAGAGCTTTGGATTCTAGGGTTTCGCTGCTCCAAACAGGTCATCGTGGCATTTTCGCTATAATTTTTTTCTGTGACGTTTCAGAAGTCGAAAAAAAAACCCATTTGAGAAGAATTCGCGCTGAACCTTGGGTCCAAATTTCAGAGCTTTTCGCGTGATATTTGCGGAGATATGATCTGAGGAAGTTGGTCTTTTTGCAGACTCCTGAATTACATTCAAAACAGGTGACCTGGGGAAAATCGTCATAACTTTCTCTCTGAGGATCGGATTGAAATTTCGTAAGAAGGTACAGAAAGAGGACAGACTGTAGTTTCGTTTATGTGTGTTTCAGATCCAAAGGTCAAAACAGTGACTCGTGGCACGTCGTACAAGTTCGCTCTACTGAACTAGTCTATAAGCAAGTCACTGTGGGAGATTTCGCATAACTCTTCCTTGGAGAATCCAATTTGGGTCAGACTTGTGGCATTGGAAAGAGGACACAGAGGGCTACTACAGGTCACAAATTCAGAACTAGATGATTGGAAAGTACAGAGATACATCAGAGGCAATATCGAGCTCCTACAAAGTGAAAAAAGGTGTGTAGATTTTTTTAAATTTTTGCTTAAGCTTGGTTTGAAAATTTATTTTGAAGGAATTCAAAGGGCATAGTAGAGCATTATTATCGGTAACTGATGCCCCGAGGAAAGAAAATGCAAACACCTAGTAAGGAACCTGAAAGCTCTAGCATGACTCATGAAGAAGAGGAAGAAATGCTACATGATATATCAAAATTACAAGAACAAGTGCAACAAATGTCCCTTGCACAAAAAGGAACAGAATCTAAGATGGATGGTTTAAAGAAAGATGTAGAAGCTAAGATGGATGGTTTAAAGAAAGGTGTAGAAGCTAAGATGGATGTTTAAAGAAAGGCGTAGAAGCTAAGATGATTGACGTGGAAGCTAAGATGGATGATTTGAAGATAGATTTGAAGACAGACATGGACGAATTGAAGATAAATATGAATAAGTTGCTACAAGAAATGGTCACTAATGGTGAAAGGTAGTAAAGGAAACTCATGATGAGAACAAAAGAAATGTTAATCATGATTCCATAGACTCTAATGTTGGATCGAAGACTCACCATATTCCAAAAATCGATATGAGGAAGTTTGATGGCAAGGATCCCGCCACATGGATATTACAGATGGAGCAATTCTTCGATCTCAATAATGTGCAAAACACACAAAAGGTACGTATGGCAACTTTATATTTGGAACCAAATCAGTTTGTATGGTATCAATGGCTTTGTTCTCGTAAACAATTTATCACTTGGGCAATTTTTACGGAAGAATTGATAGCACATTATGAGGATACAAAAAGCAACACTTTTTTTAGCCAATTGATAAGTCTCAAACAAAAGGGTTCAATAATGGAGCACATTGAGGAGTTCCAAAAATTGAACATAAGGGTAAAAGATATTCCAGAGGAGCATAGGATTGATGTGTTCATAGGGTCTTTAAAGGATAATATCCAACATGATGTGCGCCTTTGGGAACCTGATTCATTAGAGAAGGCATTCAGGTTAGCAAGAAAAATGGAAAGCAAAATTATGGCAACTAGGAAGCATACCATTCACAACTATAAAGACGGAAGTGTTGTTGCCCATAGTCTTCCACAACCTACAAGGTTGACACCACAACAATTGGAAGAAAAAAGAGCAAAAGGGCTTTGTTACAATTGTGATAGCAAATACACAAAAGGTCATAAGTGTGCTGAGAAGAAATTATTCTACATAGATTGTGAAGAGGAAGAAGAAAAGGAGCAAGAAAGGTCAAAAGAAGAGGATATATTCCAGGAACAAAGCCTAGATGAAGAACAAATAAATCCGACCATATCTTGTAATGCATTGGCGGGAATTACCACTCCTCAAACCATCAAGATAGAAGGACAAATCAAGAAGAAAAAGGTAATAGTGTTGATTGATTCAGGAAGCACCCACAATTTTATTCATTGTAGGGTAGCAAAAGAATTGAATTGCTTCCTATATCCAGCACCAGAGTGTCAAGTGATGATTGCAAATGGAGGAACAATAAATTGTTCTGGAAAGTGCCATAATATCAAGCTATCCATGGGAGAATATGTATTGACTAGCCCAATGCTTTCCATTCCAATGGGAGGTGCTGATGTTGTACTAGGAGTCCAATGGCTACAATCCTTGGGTACAATAGCTTTTAATTTTCAAGAACTTTTCATGAAATTTTCTGTGGAAGGAAAGGAAGTTGAATTAAGGGGTATTGCAGGGAAACCAGGAAAGATAATCAGCTCTAATGGCATGACAAAGCTTCTAAAAAAGGAGCAAAGAGGTGTAATTGCACAATTATGTTCGCTAGATGTTTCCACATTGGAATCATCTATTTCTCCAGATCTCCAAAAAGTCCTGGACAATCATTCCAAGGTATTTGAGACTCCCAAAGGTCTCCCACCTATGCGTGATCATGATCATGCTATTCATCTGATTCCAGGAAGTGTTCCTCCAAACATCAGGCCGTACAGATATCCCTATGTCCAAAAAAGTGAAATTGAACGTATGGTTGCAGAAATGCTAGAGGCTGGTATAATTCAACCGAGTCAAAGTTCTTTCTCAGCTCCAGTAGTATTGGTGCACAAGAAGGATGGATCATGGCGCATGTGTCCAGATTATAGGGAGCTCAACAAGCTCACTATTAAAGATAAGTTCCCCATTCCTGTCATTGATGAATTACTGGATGAATTGCATGGATCAATTTACTTCACCAAGTTGGATCTTCGTTCGGGATATCATCAAATCAGAATGAAGATTGAAGACATTCCGAAAACGGCATTTAGAACTCATGAGGGTCATTATGAATTTTTGGTCATGCCTTTTGGCCTTACCAATGCACCTTCAACATTTCAAGGTTTGATGAATTCAATTTTCAAACCATTCCTTAGAAAATTTGTGTTAGTATTTTTTGATGATATACTAATCTACAGCAAGTCTTGGAAGGATCATGTTGAACATGTTGACAGGGTGCTACAACTATTGGAGGAGAAACAATTATATGCAAAAAGATCCAAATGTTTCTTTGGAGTCCAGGAGGTGGAATATTTGGGTCATATTGTATCTCATGAAGGAGTTAAGGTAGACCCTAGCAAAATTAAAGCCATTAAGGAATGGAAAATCCCCACATCCATAAAGCATCTGCGAGGATTTCTTGGGTTGACAGGGTATTATCGCAAGTTTGTTAAGAATTATGGGAGAATAGCAGCACCTCTAACAACATTATTGAAGAAAGATTCATTTTCATGGACTCCGGAAGCAACAAAGGCCTTTGAACATCTTAAAGAGGCAATGTGCCAAGCACCGGTCTTAGCTACACCGGACTTCACAAAAACCTTTATTGTGGAATGTGATGCTTCAGGAAATGGAATTGGTGCTGTTCTAATGCAAGATGAAAGACCCATTGCTTTTGAAAGTCGTCCAATCAAGGGAAAGTTTTTAAGCAAAGCTATTTATGAGAAGGAAATGTTGGCAATACTCCATGCACTTAAGAAATGGCGACCCTACCTAATGGGAAGACACTTCAAGGTAAAAACGGATCATGATAGCCTTAAATACTTTTTAGAACAAAGATTATCCTCTGAAGAGCAACAAAAGTGGGTCACAAAGATGTTGGGTTATGACTTTGAAATCATCTACAAAAAAGGGAAGCAAAATGTGGTGGCAGATGCACTCTCAAGAAAGGATGAGGATGTGGAAGCATTGTTGTGTGCCATTTCTATTATCCAACCAGATTGGATAAACGAAGCAAGGGAGGAATGGAAGAATGACGAAGAAGTGTGGGCACTTATTCGAAAGCTACAACAAGATTCCAGTACTTCTGATACATTTAGCTGGCAAAATGATTCGTTATGGTACAAAGATCGCTTATACCTCTGTAAGAATTCCCAGCTAAAACAAAAGATTCTTATGGAATTGCACACTTCTCCCTTAGGAGGGCACTCAGGATTTTTAAAAACTTACCACAGGGTTAAGAAGGAATTTTTTTGGGATGGCCTTAAATCAGATATTCAAAAGTTTGTGGCGGAATGTTTGGTTTGCCAACAAAATAAAGTTGAAACAATTAAGACACCGGGTCTATTACAACCTTTATCCATTCCAAGCCAACGTTGGGAGGAGGTTTCAATGGATTTTATCACAGGTTTACCCAAGTCTGAGGGAAAGAGTGTCATCATGGTGGTAGTTGACAGACTTACCAAGTATGCACACTTTTGTGCATTATCACATCCATTTAAAGCCAGTACAGTTTCTACTGCATTTATGGAAACAGTTCAAAAGCTACATGGAAACCCAAAGATTATTGTAAGTGACAGAGATCCCATTTTCACTGGAAATTTTTGGACAGAATTATTTTCTTGTCTTGGTACTCAGTTAGCTCATAGCTCATCTTATCATCCTCAATCTGATGGGCAAACTGAGATAGTAAACAAATGTTTGGAAGGATATCTTCGTTGCTTTGTATCTGATAAACAGACACAATGGGTCAAATGGTTGCCTCTGGCTGAATGGTGGTATAACACTTCCTTCCATACAGCAACAAAAATGACCCCATTTATGGCACTTTATGGGTATCAACCACCATCCATCACATCATATTTAAGAGAAAATTCTAAGGTTCAGGCAGTGGAACATCACATCGAACATCAACAACAAGTCCTCCAACTCTTAAAGGATAACCTCGTGTTGGCACAAAATAGAATGAAACAACAGGCAGATCAACATCGCAGTGAAAGAAGTTTTGATGTAGGTGATTGGGTATTCCTACGGCTACAACCATATAAGCAAATGTCCCTAAAGCAAGCTAAGAAGGATAATAAATTATCACCAAAGTATTATGGTCCGTACAAGGTGTTGCAAAAGATTGGTACTATGGCATACAAATTGGAGCTTCCTGCAGCTTCTCGATTGCACCCAGTTTTCCATGTTTCATGTTTAAAGAAGGTTATAGGCGACAAGCTCCCAGTTCAAACAATATTGCCAGAACTTGACGAGGAAGGAAAAATTATATTGGAACCGGAAGCAGTCACAGAAACAAGAACTCGACAGCTACGAAATCGATCAATTTCAGAGTATCTTATCAAGTGGAAGAACTTATCCGCTGAAGATTCCACATGGGAGGATGAGAATTTTATGCAGAAGTATCCAGAACTACTCAAGCGTTGAGGACAACACTTTTTTGAAGGAGAGGGGCATGTTGGGTCCCTATAATACTAGTGATTACCCCATTACTATTGTAGTTATACCCCTTATTTATATTGTTGTGCCCCTATTACCCCCATATTGTTATTTCTGTGCCCCATAGAATCCCTCTATTGTTATTTTTGTGGCTTTATATTATTATTGTTAGGTCGGCTGGATTATATTGTGACTCCTTAGACTCCTATATATAGAAAGGAGGTTTTGTCATTTGTATCATCGAATTGTTCATTTATGTAATGTAAAGGAGGTTGCCCCCTCGAAGAGGCTGAATTCTAAGGCGTTGATCTTTCTTTTCTATCTTTTCTTGAGCTGGTTTCATAACAGGGGATTATTTGATCCGGTGTGGGAAAGGACCTGGGTGGATTTTGGATGCATATGAAGGTAGGCTTGCTCCCACATTAAGTATAAGGTATCGTTGGTTATGCATATCCTTCTGCAACGACCTTGACCATATGTTATCAGGCATGCCATCACCTAAGTAAGTCTATGAGTTTCTTATCGAATTAGCTGCCCTATTCCATAATGCCCTAGGTGAGTAAAATTAATAGTGGTAACTCCCTCATTTTTTGGTGTTGCTTCTCATAAATACAAGGTCTAGGGACAAAGAGAACAACCTTTGGAATCAGGGGCCACATCGCTTCTCTCAGTGCTTAAATCAATGAATGCCTAAGGCGACACCTCAATAATACATTGATAGAACTGAATAAACCTTGTAAGAAACTTATCATCGCCTAGGCATAATTCCTTGTAGCAACGTCCAAAGATAACACAACAGACAAGGAATTTTGAAGTATGTATTTCTCATCCATATAGTGATTGAATTTCCTTGGATAATACTCCCCGCTTTAGGGATGACGACCGATGGGTATCCTAATGTAGCATGTGTAATGGCATCATTAAAATCATTACAGTTATTCTAATGGCCCCTAGGTTCAACTGGGTGGTAGATTCGATGCTTATTCAGTCCTATATTAATAATGATTAGTTGTATATCGATTTAGAAGTATTAGTGTAGGATTATTTGAACAAGGAGGTAAGGGAGTAGGGCTACATCACACATATTGATGCCTCAGCTTTGGGATATATTTATTCTATACTTAAGCTAGTCAACATAATCCATGTGGCTTAATGACTACCTATACCTGGCCCCGCATTGAATGAATCGGCTAGAGGTTTAGGGAAACCAATTATATTGTACATGTCTATAAGGGAGTGACAACACACAAGAGGTAAAATTCTATTATGACCAATGCTCCGCTAATTGATCTTTGTCCTTGTGATCAATTTAGTGAGCATGGTCAACCATAAGAAACAATGCATTGCAGAGGTGTAAAGGAAGTTCTCATTGTGCTTCCTTTTCACTTCGCTGCACTAAAAGCATCTCACATCAATAATGACATATCAATTATTGTCCTGCAAGTATGGTGCATTGTTATCAGGAAAACTAGTGTCTATTCAGAGCTGTTAGTCCCACTAAGATGGGTAGCTATCTTAGAAACAAACAAACTAAAGTTACTTGTGTTTTCCTTTACGAGAGATAGATTAGAGAGAAGCAGAGAGTACCAACCTCAGTCTTTCGCTCGGCTCCTTGCTTGTTTCCTTTCCCCTTTGACAGAATCTCACCACTTCTCCTTACTTGTCCCGCTTTAGAGAGCACCTGTAGATTCAAAGTAGCATAATACCATCAAAGCATAGAGATCTATCACCATAAACAATATAGGATCAGATGTATATTAACCATACAAATGCATATATCAATACAAGATTCAGAGATATACAAGAATATGGAGGAAAACTCAAATAGATTTATTGATAGAATTAGTAGAAGAGAGGATTACAACCCATTGGTCTGACCCAGTGCCATCCTCCCAGCATGAAAGCCCTCTTCACATCATACAAAGCAAGATCACCCAACAATGTCTCCAAAGAGAAACCAACAACACTTCCTTGCAAATTACAAAATTCCAGCCTCTGGATCTCTGGGATGAGGGATCCATATATAGATGTTTGTAGGGGGTGAGTCAGCTTTTTGGATTTTGATTAGTGTCATCTCTCTGATAGTTCTTGGTTCCACTTGGAGATTTCATGATCTCTTACTCATCCTTGGGCGAATTCAGAGAGGCAAGTGTCAAATGAGCAGCTTCTAGAAGATTCTCAGGGTCTCCACCTAGCAAACTGCTTGTGCCATTTGTCTGCTCTCACTCATCGCACCCTACAGAAGGGCTTTCCAGTATGCATCGCACTTTTTGCATGTGGCAGGTGAGATGCATCACACCCTTAGCACTGGGCAGTCTGTATGGTCCTGCTTTGACCAGTTCTGAGTAGTTTTTCATGGAGAACTTCTGGGAGATGATGTAATCAGCTGACCTTGCTCCTTTAGGGTATGAAACAACACTTTTAGGGACTTAGAAGCCCTTGGTTTATGGACATATGTGATTGGGGTTGCAGTGCCAAAATATGTCTATAACAGTTGCCCCCTAAAGCATGAGGTCGTAAATCTTTTTGATGTCGGGTGAAATGCTTTATCATGAGGATCCGAGGTTTTTCGAACTAGAAGGTGACCTGTAATAAGATACAATACAATACATTATCTTCATAATATTTTCATGATCTAGCTAAGGCAATCATTCCCATGCTCAGCTTGATAAATTCATTTTCATGTACATAGGACAGACAACCATCTGTGTAGCAGACCGATGATTCTGGTAGAGCCATCATCCTTTGGTTTGGATGATTATCTGTGCAGCAATGATGTACATTTGATGTCTTTATTTTCCTGAATATATTGCAACCCGGATGGTTGAAACTAGATCCGGGGTCTTCAAAACTCATTCAATCTTTGCCCGAAGTACAAGTCAGTCCATGTGAAAAGATGTTCTGATGTCGAACATGGAAAGACATCGCCTGATTACCAGCCAATGATGTAAGATGTTAACAAGCACGAGGGGAATCATCGATGATGATGATGACCCTCAAGGTACTGCAGTACAATTCACGTGGTTCGAATGCATGAGTCGATGTCGAACACCACGCAAAATCTTTTGGTCGAAGGCCATTAATGTAAACCTGTCGCCGGAAGTGAGAAACTTGCCATTGAGGCATGCAAGCTTCAAAGTACTGAAAGGGTTGTTCCTAGGTCGACTTCTTGGATAATGAGCTGATGTCGACAAGAAGTGACCTGTTGTAGGAGGGCATTAATGAATCCCACATATATGACACGGAACGGAGCAAATGATTTTTTGGAGGTGAAAATGATCTGATGATACAAGGTTCAGGGTGGCAGTCATGAAAGAATGAAGCGTGAAGGTATTGCAGCGGATGAGACACAAGCTGGGTAGGTGAATTCTCTGAGCGACTTCTCTTGAACATATCGGCGACACTGAAATGGATTGGTAGTGTTAACCCCAAAAGTGGATGGTACGGTGGACCAATGGTGATATGATCAGTGAACGGAATAACCCAACCTGACTCAATCATGGTGATGGAGTGAAAGTGTCATGTTCAAGAGCGACCTGCTACCAATAAAGTTTCTTCAAGTTTTCTTTCCAATTTTCCCCAGTCATTTCTGACCGGTACCTCTTTATTTTTGTCAAGCTTGAGGAGGATAACATATGCTTGTTCTATAATTCTCCCTTCGGGCAAATCCATCGTTATGTTTTAACGAGTCTAGCGACAGTGAGACTCTCTCTTGTCTGAATGGACAAGTTTGTTGCTATTGTAACGAATTTAACAACAAGGATAACTCGGTTCTTTTCAATTTTAGAGAGTCTGAAAAGAGACGGAAAGGAAAATCCAATATTCCTTTTTTGTAATATAATCCCTTAAGTCTGAAAAAGTATAAAACAATGCAGAAGGGATGACTTTTCGATAGTTTTAACGAGCCGAACAAGACAAACGCTCGATATTTTTGTGTAATAATCCATCAGGTCCAAAAATATTAAAATCTAGAGGAGGGATGGAACTTCCAATCACTTTAATGAGCTGGAGAGGCCAATTGATCGACAATTTTTTCATATTTTATGAGTTAGATGAAAAGAGCTTAAAGGAGACTCGTTTTTTGAGGAACGAGTGATGTTTTCAGATAGCAGTTGGTTCCAGGTAATGTTTGGAACTTTTCAATCATGGCAGTGTAAAGAAGGTGGCTAATAGGATCACTCGTCGTAGTTGTTCCTCAAAAGGGGTAAACAATCAAATGGAGGCGTATGATCGGCTAAAAAAGAGTGGAGGTGATGGTAAGAACACGACCAAGGCTCAAAAGCTGATAATAATGCGATTGCAATGGTTATTTACCGGAGGTGGGTTCATTTTTTAATGAGATTAAACTCTGGTGGAACATATGCTCATTGCTAGGTTTATTTTTTAACGAGCTTGAACTTCTGTAAAACTGCTCGTGCCAGTCGTATAATCAGGATGTCTCATCAATAGGTTCATTTTTTAGGGAGCTTGCCCCATTCGAAATTTTGCTTCGAATCCTTTCATTATGTAAGCTAGGAACGACCAATCCTACGAGTTTAAAGGGTTAAGAACCTACAAACTAAGAAAATAAAAGGTCACTTTTCACTTTCATGCAAAAAGGTTTGCATGCCCCCAGGTATAGCGAAGTAGAGTTTCCAGGTTACCCTTCAATTTGCAGACAAAACATTTGTTCTGTCGGGAAAGGCATACCTTCTGACGGAGGTATCTTATTCCAGTCTAATCCCATTTTCCTAAATGGACGAGTGTGTCAGACTAGTCATATATCCTTCGTGGAAACCCACCCTATACTTGAAATTTTCCTACCGAAGCAGACCAGGGTGCATGCCCCCTGGGTTTCAGTCACAAGCACCGAATCACTCGTGCTCATCAAGTGGATGGACTGGAGATTTATGAGACATTCCTTACGCAAAAAGACCTGTCAGGGATGGCATTTGACTATTAGCTATGTGTGAACTAGGGAATGAAAGCTGGTCTACGAGCTGGACCACTCTGCCTTCATGCGGAAAACACATCACTCGAAAGAGTGAGGAAACAATAGCTCCCATGCTATAAATGTAGTCACGCCCAAGGAGTAGATTATAATCTAAAGGTCCCTGGACTACCATTATGTTCAGATAAACGGTTTTCCTTCTCAAAGTTATAGGCAAATTTGGAAGGATCCCTAACGGTCGACTGGTTCCTTTGTCGAAGCCTGTCAGATTTTGCATCTCAGGCAAAAGCGATGGCGAACCAAGCGCTTTCCAAGCAGTTGAGGAAAGGATACTCATAGAAGCCCCTTCATCTATGATGGTACCAACCATGACCATTCTGTAAGTTTTCACTATGATTCGGAATGGTACATTAGATGGTAGATGGGGTCTGCCTAGTAGATTCCAATTGAAGGAGACGACTAGGTTGCTTGGAGGTGGGACCGAATAAACGACCAGATACATCTCTGACGAACTTCCTTCCTGCGGTAAAGGAATGGGTAGATTGCCCCCATGTTCATCGGAGTCTGTGTTTACGAAAAGAATTTGAACGGTGTCGTTCTCATTCTCTTTGGTGACTATATCATTTGAAGGTAAATCCTATGAAGACAAGATGGGGTCGACTGCCGTCTCGACCTGTTGACTTTGGTCCGATGTGGACTCATATGGTTTATCTTCAATGATAGGTTCTTTGACTGACAACAAACGTGTGTTAGTTGGATTTTCAACTAGCGATGGACTCAGCAAGAGTTTCTTGTATCTAGGAGGAAGCCGTAGCGGTGAAGCAGGACGGTTATCCAAGACTCATTTAGCTTCGTCTAGGAAGGGACAACGGTGGATGGCATGATTGCCTTCACACAGTCTACAAGGAATTTTAGATCTTCCTTTTTGTTCGGTGACTTCGTTTTCACTAGTTGACGATGTACTCTCAACATGATCGTCAGAGGTTGACGACACTGGATTGTGCAAGCGGGGAGACCAGTCCCTTAAGATCCGTGGGATGCAAGGACAATCTCGATGATAGTGGTCCCCTTTGCAGATGACACATGGAGAATTGGGTTTGGATGGTGCAGTGTGTGGATTTTCGCTAGACTATGTACAGTTGCCCCTTTTTGTCGTTGGCTCCTTCTTCTTCTTCTCCTTCCCTTTCTCCTTCTTCTCAGTTACTTGGTTTTTAGTTTTACTAACTTCACCAAGCGAAGAGGAAGAAGGATAGGGAGAAACAAACGAAGTAGAAGGTTGGGGGGTAACTCTAGTATCATCTAGTTGCTAATTTGATTGCTCAGGAATCATAATGCTTTGAACGACAGAGGTCGAGAAAAGCCATACTGGCAGACCAATTGTCAGTCCTGGAAGGGACAATGTGGCCATATGAGGTGCACCAACATCTCCCCAAGAGGAGAAAGGACTAGGATTTCCCCCAAGGGGAAATCCTTGATTGGCAGACTCCATTTTCTCAACCTAAGATCAACGAGGGAATAGTGATGTTATTCCGATTAAAATAAATTTTAGACGCTTTGACACAACTTGCTTTTTCAATTTTTAAGAGTCGAGAAAAAGCTAAAGATGACTCTAGTCACCTTCGATTTTTAATGAGCTTGAAGTGACAAGTGCTCAAATGGACCTTTTCCTTTAAGGAGTCTGAAAAGGAACGAAAGAGACTACTCTAGAAATCTAGACAGAGGGATTACCAAATCAATCGCAAAACTGCAGAATACATTTTACGGTACGACAATCAATCTTCCCGAATGTTGTGTTCAGTGCATTGTGATCGATAGGGCGGCAGACATGGCTTCCTAAGGATAAAGGATATAGCCTATTGTGGTCTCCCAATATATACTCGACGATACGTGGGAGCACAAGTTCGTACTGGCACTTGTCGTCTCAAAGAGGAGGAATCACCCAACCTAGAATGAAAGCGACAGTTACCAGGCTTTACGACGCCAGAATACGTCTCTAGCCTAGACTTCTAGATGTTGTGCGTTAGGTTCCAAAGTGTTTTTATGTTCATTGAATTTATTTTATAGTTGATCTTTCTTAAGAAGTTTGCCTTTAAGGTTCATTGCGTGATGTAGATATACAACTCCTAAATATGAAATCTAAGATGATAAACAGTCGTTTACTCTTCTTTTTGCAATGAAAATCCTAGCTACTAAGGAAAGAGAAGCGAAATCCTTTCAACATAGAGCAGAGAGCACACACTAGATGCACTGTCCTAAATCAAAATCAACAAGCAGTCTAAATGCAAATGCACATGCATGTATTTGTTTTCCACTTTCTTAATGTGTGAATGACAAAAAGAATGCTAAATACAAATCTGAATTATCTCTTCTTTCAAAGCGACAGTACTAACGATTTTATTTCAAAAAACGAAAGGAAGACAAAACGACACTTTGCGATTTTGAATTGAAAACTGCTTTCGACACTTGAAATACTATTAATTCAGATCAAATACAAGAGTAACAGTGTAATCGACTATCAAAAAGAGGAGGATTCTTTTCTTTGACTGAAAACGACACTTGCGACACTTTCAAATCAAAAGACGACAGTTCGATTAAGCTACCATTTTGTAAAGGAGAATTGTAAATGGCGAAAAATACATAAAAACATTCACAATTATTTGTACAATGGAGGCTGAATAATGCAAAGGAAGGGGGTTTCAACAGTGGTCTACTGATCACAGACAACAAAACTCTTGAATAAAGCTGAAGATAGTGAAGAAAAAACCAAAATCTGGAGGCAGAAACAGTCTTACCTGATCATCGCACCTGTAACACAGGGAAACAAGGATGCATCCCACCTACTGCACACGGGAGGTGCGATGCATCCAGTCTGCCAAAAGGAGACAGTGCGATGGTCCAGGGATGAGACTTTAACTTGGTTTTTGGTCACAGTTTGCAGCTTAGTTCAGGGATTTAGGCCGAGCTAATGATAGTCAGTAAATACAAAGTATAGGGGCTGATATAATGAGGTTACTTGAGCTATCTCTAGGGCACATGGGAAGTTTGCAAGTCAGTTGTTCAGTTCATAAACAAACTCGGAGATTGACTGAAGCAGCGTTGATCTACTTTGCACTTGCATAGCAAATGCAGTTCGAAGGTTAGCTGGCTTAACTTCAGGCTCCGTTTGTAGTTTATGAGGGAAACAAATAGAGACAAGCAATCAAACTATTCGCTCCTCAGTATGGTCGCCATTTTGTTATCGGGAAAACTAGTGTCTATTCAAAGCTGCTAGTCCCACTAAGACGGGTAGCTATCTTAGAAACAAAAAAACTAAAGTTACTTGTGTTTTCCTTTACGAGAGATAGATGAGAAAGAAGCAGAGAGTACCAACCTCAGTCTTTTGCTTGGATCCTTTCTTGTTTTCTTTCCCCTTTGATAGAATCTCACCACTTCTTCCTTACTTGTCTCGATTCAAAGAGCACCTGTAGAGTCAAAGCAGCATAATACCATCAAAGCATAGATATCTATCACCATAAACAATATAGGATCAGATGTATATTAACCATACAAATGCATATATCAATACAAGATTCAGAGATATACAAGAATATGGAGGAAAACTCAAATAGCTTTATTGATAGAAGTAGTAGAAGAGAGGATTACAACCCATTGGTCTGCCCCAACGCCATCCTCCTAGCATGAAAGCCCTCTTCACCTCATACAAAGCAAGATCACCCAACAATGTCTTCAAAGAGAAACCAACATCACTTTCTTGCAAATTACAAAATTCAAGCCTTTGGATCTCTGGGATGAGGGATCCATATATAGATGTTTGCAGGGGGGTGAGTCCATTTCTGGGATTTTGATTAGTGTCATCTCTCTGATAGTTCTTGGTTCCACTTGGAGATTTCATGATCTCTTACTCATCCTTGGGCGAATTCAGAGAGGCAAGTGTCAAATAAGCAGCTTCTAGAAGATTCTCAGGGTCTCCACCTAGCAAACTACTTGTGCCATTTGTTTGCTCTCGCTCATCGCACCCTACAAAAGGGCTTTCCAGTATGCATCGCACTTTTTGCATGTGGTAGGTGAGATGCATCGCACCTTTAGCACTGGGCAGTCTGTATGGTCCTGCTTTGACCAGTTCTGAGTAGTTTTTCATGGAGACCTTCTGGGAGATGATGTAATCAACTGACCTTGCTCCTTTAGGGTATGAAACAACACTTTTAAGGACTTAGAAGCCCTTGGTTTATGGACATATGTGATTGGGGTTGCAATGCCCAAATATGTCTATAACATGCATTCATGACATATAAAATTGTCATAAATTACAGAGAGAGAATTGTTTCTGGAGTTCAAAGTTGAAGAGTCTCTGTGTTTATAATATCTTTATATGGAAATGGAAATTATATTTACCTATTCCCATAGAAAAGAGCCACAACTACTGCCAAACATTGGATATAAAGTGAAGGCAGTTTCGTGAGCATGGTCAACCATAAGAAACAATGCATTGTGGAGGTGTGGTGGACGCCTTCATTGTGCTTCCTTTGCACCTCTGCACTCCCACACTCTGCACAATGAAAGCTTCCTCCATATATTTTTTCAGCTCCCCAACCTTGCTTACATAAAAGACTCGGCACTTCGTCAGTTCTGACATCATTGGGCAAAGCAATAGTAGTGTCAGGCATAACAATGTGAGAGTCAGTGTTAGAGCACTCATCGACAAAATGACCACTTACAAAATCAGGCCTTTTTTCATTTTAAAATGATTTGTCAGACACTGACAAATAGGAAAATAAAAATGCACTCCACCAAGGCTATTATGTCCCATCAAAGTGCTCTAGGCCAATTAAAAAATGAGAAATACATTTTTCAAAAATTATAAAATTGTTTTAATAATTTAAGAAAAATTGTAAAAATAAATAAATAAATCTTGAAACTTTAATTAAAGTTACTAAAAAGTTATGAAAACTCGGAAAATTAATGGAGAGTAACGAGACTTTGACCACAAGATGAGTACTATAGTCCTCAAGAGAGGAAATGACTAATAAAAGTATATATCACAATACATTAAGCTAAATGTATTTTTCTATTTAAATTGCATTAATATAAAATTATGAAAAATTAATAATAAATCATTTTAATTATTATGCATAGATATTAAAAGAACTATTTAGTTTAATAATAAATATAAACAAAAAAAAATTGAATTCAACAATATTTATATAAATTTACTCAATTTCGCATTGAATAAAAGAGAGTAATGATATATAAATTTATTTTATTAAAATTTATATTCATAATACTAATTTATTAATATAGATATATATATATATATATATATATATATATATATATAATACAGTTTAAGTGGGCCTAATGGTTAAGAGCATGTGTTTTCCCTTAAGAGAGTTTTCCCTTAAGAGATCACAGGTTCAAAACTAGAGGGGGTAGAGTATGTATGCCTTTGTAGACTTTAGTAGTCAAATCACTATGTGGAAGTGGGTCCCTTGTTCCACAAACAAGGGGATCTCATACACCAATTTGGTCTCTGAATAAATTTTATAAAAATATTTATGAAAAATGTCCATAAAGGCAACGACGTGCTATTAAGTAATGTAAAGCATGTGGGATTTGGGTCAAGTCAATAAAGGCAGCAACGTGCTATTAAGTAATGTAAAGCATGTGGGATTTGGGCCAAGTCAACAAAAGAAAATATGTTTATGGAAAAATTTATCTATTTAACTAGTTTAATTAATAGTAAATGGAAAATAATATATATTAAATAAAAAATAAAACTATATAGTGTAATAAAATTAAAATTAGATAAAAGATGATCGTAATTTTTTTATTATAAAAATTTGTTTAATTGAACTTATTTTAATAAAAATCAATTTATTAAAATAAGTACATATGGTAAATTTATCTACATTTATTTTTAATTATTAAAAAAATATAAATTAAATAAATAAATATTTAAAATTAAAAAAATATAAATTAAATAAATAAATATTTATTTTAAAAATATAAAGTAAATAAATAAATATTCAATAGAAAATTTTGATGAGTTTATTGGTTTAGTTGATATATATGAAATACACATTTTTTATCGAACAAAAAAATTCAACGTTTTTGGGATTTTAGAACCGGAACGTATTGAAAGCCTAAGTTACTTTTGGTATTTTTTAAAACTTGTTTTCTTTGTGAAAAGTTTTTGAAATTTTAAGAATTGATTTTAAATTCAAATTTTATTTTTAGTATTAATAAATATTAATTTTTAAATGTATATTTTTTCATAAATGTATATGATTTTTTTTTATTATCTTTCAATATTATGCAGGTTAGATGGCTTTAACTTGCGCTGAGGGAAACTAGGTCTGTTGACCACCTAACAACATGATAAGCCATCCAAAAACAAAATAGAATAAGTCTATCCAGCCATGCTAGAAAGATTTGATTGTCTTTATATTGCCTAACATCTAGATATCTATAAACATACTGAAAGTACTGAAAAGACAAAAACTGTTGCATATACTAAAAGTCAAAACAAGGTAAAACACAAGATTACTCGTCATTAGCTGAGTCAACTGGGGTCGGGTCCTTTGCACTTGACCCAGGAAGTTCAGATTGAGGAATGCAAGGGATGTGTTGTTCTATGCGACTGAGACAACCATTTTGCTTCTGAAGCTGGAATTTGATTTGCTGAAAATCTTGGCTATAATCTGGGAAAGTCTGAGTTGTCATGGCCAAGCTTGAGGGAATGTGCTCCAGGGCTTTGCCCAAAAGGCTCTTCATCAACCAATATAAGTGAACTATCTGCTTGTACTAAGAGGTGCGACCCTGAGAGTGCCCAGGATCAGGCACCAAGGTCTGTCATTCCTCCGTATCAATATCCTAAAACTTGACTTTCTTATTTAATTCCTCTTCCCACTAGGCTATGAGTCAACGAGCTGATGCTGAGCTTGCATGATATGCAATGGTTGCTTCGTTTATGATCCTGGAGGTGGACTTGCACCCACGGGTTTTTCCAGTAGAAGTACTGGGAGAATTGTCTATTTTGGGTTGCTTCCTGAGACCATGAAAGCCCCTAGTGGTATTTCCTCTCCCGAAAGCAACGCAAGCCATAGTGATTGTGATATGGGGCCAACACAATAGACAAAAACCAACCGAAGTGAGAACAAAAAACCAACCCTGAGTGAGCCAAAACCTAGGAGCCGAGAGCTTCCAAGGTTCGCACCTAGCCGGGGAACCTGTCAAGGTGAACAAGTGTAAGAACCATGACCCATACAAAAACTGTTGGTATCTCTTAGTGCAACCTAGGTCCCTGAAATAGGAATAGTCCCAAGGCTCATGAACATAAGTCCACCATAACATAGACCAATGGAGGGTATCATAACAATTTTTAAATGTATATATTTTTATTTAATCATTATAATTATTTTTATTATATTTATTCAAAATATTATTATAAAATAAAGATTAAATTATAGATATGTTTTATTTCAAAAAGTATTGTGCTAAGAGGTATGTTCTACAATTTAGTATGAAGAAGATGTGTAATTCCTTCCATGTTTAATTTTGAGTTAAAATGTGTCTCTTTTAAATAAAAATAAAATATTCTCTAACTAAAAAAAATATTGTCAACTATCATAAAAAATAAAAATGAATATACATATTTGATTAATTTTAATTTAAGATATTATTATAAAATATTTCAATTTCAATAAGCCCATGGGTTAACTCAATTGGTTGAGTCCCCATCGTTAAAGCACCTTTGTTAGTGAGAGGTCATTGGTTCAATTCTCTTGACACCCTCAGGGTAAGGCTCTGTGGTTGAGTCAACAAGAAGTGGGCCTTTTCTTTCAAGCCCTGAGGGTTAGCTCAATTGGTCGAGTTCCCGTCCAAAAAAGAACCTCACTAATTGGAGGTCAGGAGGTTAATTCCTCAACACCCTCAAGGTTAGGCTCTATTGATAAGTCGATGGTGTGTGATCCCTTCGGGTGGATTTGTCTTGATATTCCTTGAAAAAAACTCAATTTCAATGTGAAATATCAATTTTATCTCAACTTTGAAAAAATAATGTAATTAGAAGAAAAAACAAAGAGAAATTGCACACCCCTTCTCTTTGCACACCTTCTCTCTACATTCTTTCCTTCTGCACATCATACTCTCACACATACTTTTCTTTCTCACGCCTAGATCATCCAAGCTATCAAACCATATTTGAGTCATACAAAACCATATTCGAGTCATCCAGGTTACCAAAAGACGCTAACAACCATTAATAAATGTTTTTATTGGATTGGAATGAAGAAAGAGGTTGATGCTTTTATTCCTAAATGTATTGATTGTCAGTAAGTAAAATTTGAATGCAAGTATCCAATAGGTTTATTACAGTCTATTCCCATTCTGACATGTAAATGAGAAGTAATTTCAATGGATTTTATTGCACGATTCCAGCATGTAAATGGAAGTCATTTCAATTGAATTTATTACACGGTTTCTACAAAGACCCAAACAACATGATGCCATCATGGTTGTGGTAGAAAAAACAATCTAGGAAACTCACTTTGTAACTGTAAAATCTGCCCATACAATGTGTGATGTGGCTCAAGTTTTCATAAAAGAAGTCATGAGATTGCGTGGAGTACCCAAGAAAATAATCTTAGACCGGGATGCAAAGTTTACTTCAATGTTTTGGAAGGTATTTTTTGTTCGTCTAGGTACAAAATTGGCATTTATCACGATATACCATCCACAAACAAATAGGCAGACCAAGAGGACAAGCAGAATTCTTGAGGACATGCTTAGAATGTATGTTATGCACCATCCAAGGAAGTGGGAAGAGTTCTTCCACTTATGGAGTTTGCTTACAATAATGGTTATTAATAATTCTTAAGGATGAATCCGTTCAAGATTATTTATGTGATGATGTGCAATACTCCTATCGACTTGAGTAATCCAATGAATGGGGTCTTCATTGGGCCTGATATGCTCAAAGAAATGAAGCAAGAAATGGTAACCATTAGGTAGAATTTAAAGGTTTCCCAGGATAGAAGAAGAGTTATGTAGACCAACATAGAGTGCATAAGGAATTTGAAGTAGGGGAGCATGTTTATCTACAAGTTAGACCCAAGAAGAGCTCTCTGAAAATTGGGTCTTGTGCCAAGATGGCACCACGGTTTTGTGGGTCATTTCAAGTGCTTGAAAGAATAGGGCCAGCGGCCTATTGGCTGGCATTTCCATCAACAGTAAATGTTCACAATGTTTTTCATATTTCTTTACTCAAAAAGCATGTAAAATATGCTAATCATGTGATTGATTGGTCGGTGTTATAGGTACAACCATAAGGATAGCTCCAACTAGAACCTCTATGCATACTAGATCAGAGGATGCTCACACTTCGAAATCGAGTAATAGAGCAAGTAAAGGTGCATTGGAGGCACTTTGGGCCCAAGGAAGCCACATGAGAGATGGTTAATCATATGCGGGCAACATATCCATTTTAATATGTTGGTTAAGAAAATCTAAATTTTTTTGTAAATGATTGTACAAAGTTGTGTATATAAAGCTCATAGTGATTTTGTGCTTGGTATAAATCATATTCCTTTTTGTGTTCATATAGAGAACACAAAGTTCAAATTTAATCACTTAATTCCAAATGCAGACGACTTGTGAATCATATTGTGAACTAGAAGAAAAATAATACACCGGGAAAAATGATAGGAAACTTATCACACTTGAATCTCTGTAAATTTGGACAAATAATATTGATCATAACAACCTTTATTAATGTTAAAAGTATACACACTATGAAAGATTTCTATAAAAAAATTCCAACCCTATACATTACAAAAATGATAGTCTTTATAGACTACTTACAAATTGTTCAGGATTAAAAAATAATGGATCTAAAACCTATTCAAATATCTATATATAATTAAATAAAATAATCAAGGAGATAAGATCTGACCCCAAGTCGAATTGATAAGGTGGCTCTCCAACTGATTGGGTGTTTTTTCTAAAAATAGAAAAAATCAATTCTAGCGAATTCTTGAAAAATAGGTTTCAAATATCCATTTGAAACTCTAAGAACATGATAGTTGTATAAAAACTGAAAGAGGTTTTTTTCTAATTGGTCTGTTAACTCCAAAACCATCTTTGGTTTTTCAAAAATTCATCCCCAGGTGTTTGAAAAATGATTTTTAAAACAGTTTCTAAAACAGGAAAAAACTGAATTGCAAAACATGGAAAAATATGCCTCAAATATTCCTTCTAATATCTCAAACCATTACATGTGTGTAAAAATTGAAAGAGGTTTTTTTAAATAAGCATGTTACGAAAAAAACCTCTTTTTGTTTTTAAAATTTCATTTCCATATGTTCGAAATATGCACCTAAGCTTACTATGTTTTATAGGAAAAAACATAGTAAAACAAAGTTTTGTCACTGATAGATTAATTGTTATTGCTCGCTTGATCAAGTGCCTTCTCCTTCGCTGACGTGGAATCTGTCAACGCTTTGATTTTGACATAAAAATTTAAATTTTACAATTGGCGTTGATACTCCAACTGTCAACACTTTTTATTCAACAAATTTAAAAGTTGGCACTGATAATCCATCTGTCAGCGCCTTTATTCAACATTTTACAATTGGTGCTAAAAACCCAATTTTCAGTGCCCTAAATTTTTTCGAATAATAAAAAATTACAATGTTGATTTTAAAACTATGAAGCAAAACTGAGATAACACAATATGACCCAAATATTCCACTTCCTGTACCCAAAAGAAACATTTGGAACGTTTGGCATACAATTGTTTCTCCTCCAATAGTTTGAGCACCATATTAACATGTTGAACATGATATTTCCAAGACTTGTTGTAGATTAGTATATCATCAAAAAATACTAACACACATTTTCTAAGGAGGGGTTTGAAATTCGAATTCATCGAACCTTGAAATGTGGCAGGTGCAATAGCAAGGCCAAAAGACATGACCAAAAATTCATAATGACCTTCATGAGTTCTGAATGTTATTTTCATAATGTTTTATGTCTTCATTCTAATTTGATGATATTTTAAGCGAAGATCCAACTTGGTGAAGTAAATTGCTCCATGTAGTTCATCCAAAAATTCATCAATGATAGGAATGAGAAATTTAACTTTAATAGTGAGCTTTTTGAGCTCTATATAATCTATACAGATATGCCACGATCCATCCTTCTTATGCACCAATACTACTAGAGAAGAGAAAGAACAATAGGGGATTTTTAAGATTTAAAATGGGCCTCCTAAGGAAATTATAAAATAATAGTGGAAATAATAAAATAAGATTAGATTACATCATCAAATTTTAGAGGGAAAAAAGAAAAAACTAACTTTTCAACTCGTATTTTCAACTTATCTCCCTATGGGTTTACTCAAATTTCAAGTGGGAACACTTGTTGGATGAAGAATTTGATTACTCATCCAAGGAGTATGCATGTTACATACTTTTGATGGACCCTGCTACACGAAAAATGAGAAATGCATGAAAAACATGATTGCAATGACATTTTTTCATGTATTACTCATTTTTCATGTAGTAGCGCCCATCAAATGAATGAAACCTGAGTACTCCTTGTATGAGGAATTCAATTTTGCATCCAACGAATACTCCCGCTTGAAATTTGAGTAAAACCTTAAGGAGATAAGTTGAAAATACAAGCTGAAAAAATAGTTTAATTATTTAATTATTTTTTAATCTTTTTACTTTTTTACCCCAAAAATGATGAATCATCCCCCATGGTTGACATCATCATTTTGAATATTATTGGTTCTTATAAAGTTTATTTTGGTTGTACAGTTTTCTTAAGAGACCCATTTTAGACCTCAAAAGTTCTCTAATGAACTTTGGCTATGTTGAATTTTACATGGCTCTAGCATTTGTGCAACCATACATTCAATTTCACTCTTCTGGGCATAGGGATATCTATAAGGTTTGATGTTTGGTGGAACACTTCCTGGAATCAAGTGAATAGCATGATCATGATCGCGAATAGGTGGGAGACCTTTGGAGATTTGGAGAAATGGATAACTTAGATGTTTGAACATACAATGAGCACAAATGTGCAATCTCCCCTCGTTTCTCCTTCTTAAAAAGATTTTCTATGCCATTAGAGTTGATTATGTTCCTAGGTTTCCTTGTGATACCCATTAATTCAAATTCCCTTCCTTTCCAGAAAAATTTCAATAAAAGTTCTTGAAAATTAAAAGATATCATCCCCAAATGTTGTAACCATTAGACTCCTAATACAACATCGACACCACCCATTGGAATGGAAAGAATTAGACTATTCAATACATATTCCCCCATCAATAGATTTATATTATGGCACTTCCCTTAGTAGTTTATAGTTCCTCCATTTGAAATAATCACTTGGCACTCTGGTGCTAGATATAGAAAGCAATTCAAATCCTTAGCTATTTTACAATGAATAAAATTATGGGTACTACCTGAATCAATTACCCCTATTACCTTTTTCTTCTTGATATATCGTTCTATATTGAGAATTTGAGGAGTGGTAATTCTCGCCAATGCATTAAAAGATATGGTGGGATACATTTCTTCTTTTTCAACCCCTAGGGTTGGTTCCCGATGCATATTTTCTTTTTTTGATATTTCTTCTTCCTTCTCTTCCTCCTCTTCACAATATATCTAAAATAATTTCTTCTCAGCACACTTATGACCTTTATTGTATTTTCTATCACAACTGTAATAAAACCCTTTTTCTCTTTTTTTACTCCAGTTGTTGTGGTGTCAACCTTGTATGTTGTGGGGGGCTTGGAGTGGAAACACTTCAATATTTATAGTTATGAGTGGTAGACCTCCTTGCTGCCATAATTTTTCTTTCAAATTCTCTTGCCACCCTAAATGCATTCTCCAATGACTTAGGTTCCCAAAGGAAAACCTCATGTTGGATGTTATCATTTAAATTCCCTAGGAAGACATTAATCATATTCTCCTCTAGAATATCAATTACCTTGATATTCACTCTTTGGAAGTCCTCAATGTGCTCTGCAATAGAACCCCTTTTTTTAGATTTATTTCTCTTTGTATCCTCATAATGTGCTATCAATTCATTCGTAAAAAATTTCGAAGTGACAAGTGAAAGAGAAAAAACCCATTGATACTACACAAAATGAATGGGTTCTAAATATAAAGATGCAACACATACCTTTTATGTGTGTTGCACATCATGTAGATCAAAGAATTGTTCTATCTGTAGTATCTGTGTTATCAGATCCTTGCCATCAAACTTCATCATATCGATCTTTGGAATATGGTTGGTATTCAACCCAAATTTAGTGTCTCTAAAATCATGATTCACATTCCTTTTGTTTTAATCGTGAGTTCCATGGACTAATGCGCCATCACAAGGAAACCTTTCTTGTAACAACTTTGTCAAACCTTCTTTCAAACCTTCCATGTCTTCTTTTAAACCTTCTATGTCCCCTTTTATGTCTGCTTTTGTACCTTTCATTTTTTCTTCTAAACCATCCATCTTAGTTTCCAATTCATTTTTGGTTGCTCTTTGTAATAGCGAAAATTGTTATACTTGTTCCCCTAATTTTGATATATCATGTTTCATTTCTTCCTCGCCTTCATGCATCTTAGTAGATATTTCTAAGGAATTAACGGGCGTAGAATTTTTTTGGTTTGGGAGGAATTTTGAAACCAATTATGATATCTATGCTTCATTATTCCTTTCAAATCACTTCAAAGTGATTTTTCAAACTAAAATTATGCAAATTTAAAAATACACACCTTTTAAGAGCTTGATTTAGAGCTTGTTAATAAGGCTGAAATTGAAACTATTGTATCTTTGTTATTTAGGACTTCCAAGGTATGAAATTTTGTCCTGAGGTATCCCTTTGTGTCTTCTTTCCAATGCCACAAGTCAGACAAAGATTGGATTCTTCAATATAAATTTATGCCAAATCTCCCACAATGGATTGATTATGGGTTGGTTCAATAGACAGAACTTGTACGGGATGCCATGTGTCACTATTTAAACCTTCGGCCCTAAAACTCATAGCTGAAATGATACAGTCCTTTCATGAATATTTATTCTCCATGTGGTAAAAATTTCATGGTCTAAAGATTCACAGAAAAAAGTTATTGTGAAAATTCCACAATGACTTGTTTTAAGTAGTGAAACCCTAGAACCACGAGCTATAATACTAAATGTTATGTAACCAAATTAAAATAGCATAGAAACATAAGAAAAAATAGATCAATGACTAGATAATAATCCACTTCGAGGGGAAAAACTCCCTTTGCATCACAAAAATGAACAATTCTTGGATGATTCAAATGACAAGACATCCTTGGTATACATAGTAGTCTAAAGGGTCAAAATATAATTAGGGCCTACACACTATAAGGAAAATACCCAAGGTTTTTAGTGCTATAAATTGGAAAAAATTGTCAAAAAAACATCCGCTAAAAAATTCCTTTATGGTAGCAGATGTTTTAGCAGTTATTATAATGGAACTTCATCACAACTGAAAAAATCTAGGCAGTCAAAAGTTTTAGCAGATGCTTTTTTAGCAGTGTGCTTCATGGAAAAATAGCACCGGTGTGCTACATATATAAAAACACGGTTGTTACATACATATATAAAATCACCGAGGCATTGAATGCAAAGAACATCGGTGGCTGAAATGTATATATCCCCAATGAGTATATATTAAAAAATTCCCCAAGGGATTTCTTTTCAGGAACGACACCAGGGCAGGCAAAAAAATATTGCAAACCCTGTTCTTTTATTTAAACTCGCAACGTCAATGCGTATGATTTGTATAAATGCACTAGTGTGCTACAAATATAAAATAAGTGTTGTTAATTTTAACAATGCCCTCGGGGCTGGAAATAATATTTTTTAGCACCAGGGCATTAGTTCTATGAAAGCACTGGTGCTTTATGAATTACAATGCACTGGGGTATTAATTACAAATAAAACCGATGCTTGAAGAATTAAGCACCTCGGTGTTGTTTCTTTTTGAAAAGGTATTAGCCATGCAAAAAATATGTCATAATGTTGCTTTTATATAACATAATGCACCGGTGTGTGTTTATGTTATGGATGCACCAATTTTTTGTATGAGATTTTCTCTTTTTTGGAAACATCGACCTGTGACAGTGCAATTATTGTGATTTTTTAAATCCATTGTTCATCGAAAAATCAACATATATCTTATAACAATATTCATATAAATTAAAATTTGATTAATACATTTGTATATGATGTTTGGATTAATTTGTTATATTATCAGATTTCACATCTCTTCATTATAATATTTTAATCATTGATATATTTAATCAGTGGTGTAACATTTCACAGCAACATTGGATAACACAATAGAATAAATTAAAATGTATTTTATTATATACCAATAAGAGTCTATTTGTTATACAAGATGAGATTGTTATTGGTAACCCCTTGTATTTCAATTGGGACACTATGTCCATTACATTAAATAAAATGTTTGATTTTCACAGACAATTATTTCAAAAAATATAATAGGTTTCATTGATATACAAATAGATCATCATTCGTCGTTGGAACTGTTGTCAGTGCTAGAGCTACTTCCATGACTTGGATTATTTGAACGAATGTTTTGTTGATTACATCGATTGTTTTTTTTTTTCTTGACCTTGTTCCATCTACGAGCATAAAAATAGAGTGTAATGAGTGTATCTACATTGGTGAGAATAATGAAAAATTCAAATAAATAATATACATCAATGTAAATCGAGTTGCAATATACCATAGCAAGAAGTGACTCATGAATTGTGCACATGGTTTCAAACCAAGTCTCATGCCTCGTTGCAAAAACTCTTCTGTTGGTGTAGTTCCATACTTTGTTTCATGTAAGTTTTATACCCCATTATAAATCATAGATTTAATATAAATAAATTTTTTGTTCTATTAATTATAAACTTAGAGAAGTAAAACAACATAGATCATACTTACAAATTCCACAATTAATTTTTGATATGCCAACATATACTCACAACCCATATTAAACCCAATGTCAATCAATTCTTCTGATGAATCTTCTTTGTATGTTAGAACCTATTTGAAGACATTCAATGATCGTTGTTGTAAAACAACTTAAAATATACAAAAATGAAATCTTGGGTTGTTATAAGAAAATATTAAAAATTACTCACAAACTTTAATATCAACCCTTTTTTTCCTTGTCGTCCTATTTTATGTGTTGAATGAGTTTCATTTTATTTTCTTTTTGCAAGAAAATACTTGAAAGTTAATATTTAATGCTAAATTATTTGTTTATATGTACAATGCTAATCATAATTACATACATTTGAATCATGTTGTTGTTGAAATGGATCTTCCTATGATGCAATTATGTCCATTTCTTTGACCATCTCCTTGTACATTTTTTTGGACATTCCCACTGACATTTTTCGCATATCAACCCATTGATCCTTTAGGATTTTCATAATCTTCCTAAAAAAGTAATACACTGTTTTTATATTGATATATGAAAACTAAATACAACAAAATTAATATTAATAAATGAATGGTTTGTAGTAATATATATACATATAATTCTATAAAATCATTTTAATTAGGAATATTACCTTTTGAATGTTGAAATGTGGCAACAAGAATATTCCAATTTTAATTTGTCCTTGAATTAAAATTCGAATTTAGTCTCACCAGCTGCTTGAAAAATAATTAATTAATTCATCTTGAGTTAATTAGTTGGAGAAATTCAAGTTAGAAGTATTTATGAATTCATGCAATAGTTATCCCTTAAATTAAGGAGATTATCCCTTAATTAAGGATATAAGGTTGAGTTGTATTTGAGTTGTAATTAATTAGCTCAGTTTACTGAGTTAAGTCTAGTTATATTAATTCCAAATTGTTTGAGGAACTAATTGTGAGTTTAGTCAGTTAATGCATGCATGCATCCAACTAGTGTATTCTAGATAACTGAAGATTCTCTCATCATTAACTCATGCATGTCCATTCTGAGAAAGACCCAGTTGAGATTAAAGACAGGGACATTGTACTATCAGTTGCATAAATTTTCCTATAAGGAAAACTCATGCATGTAGAAGGAATTCATTCCTTGAGGATTGCGTAGTTTTACAGGGTGTGAGATCAGTGTGAGTGATCAATGTTACACATGGTAACAATAGGATCACCCAGGAAAAACTGCGCTAGGAAATAGGAGCTTGGAGGGCAGTGTGGAGGACTAATGAGAAGTCTATTTTTCCTGTGAGTATCTATGAGGATTGTACTAAGATCTGGCTAGCTGTGAGAGCTAAAGTTTTGTGTAATTCTGAGATATTTCCAACTTGTATGATAATACAGATAGTGGGGTTTTTAGCTGAGGCTTTCCCCTGAGTATTTTTCTGTGTTTCATGTGCATTGATTCTTCTTTTGGTTATATGTGTTCAGCTTGATCTTGCTCAAATCTTTTAAGCTTCCGTAAAATTGATTGTAGAAGTAGATTAAAGTATTTTGCTTTAGTTATATTGCATTATTAGGTTAATCTACAGTGAGAATTTACACATTGAATGATTTTTTGTTATTGTTTTATGTTTTTGCTATTGCGAGTTTGACATGACTCATTGACCATTGCTCTAGAAACACTTCTTGTAGTTTAGATATAATTTGGTTCATGGACTCATTAGATAGTTTTGTAAAAAAAATTCCCCCTTTCATTAACCTCCAACATCACTCCAGATGAGCTAAGGACCAATTCATCTCCATTTACATGTTATATAATTTTTCTTTTCTTAGAATGACATTGATATTTTCCTTCGTTGTTGCTCCTTGTAGAACATTAAACATATATGAATTAATAGATTGTGTTAAAATAACAACAAGAAATTCCGATTTAATTTGTCCTTGAATTAAATTGTGATTTAAATCGAAATTATATTCTCATAGCAACTTGTAATATTTAATTAAGTTAAATTGACTTAATTGACTTAGGAAATTTGAGTTGAAAGTATATCTAGAGTCATGTAGAGTGATCCCTAAATTTTAGGGGCCCAGGTTGAGTTCTTTTGAGTTGTAATTAGATAACTCAATCTAACTGAGTTATAGTCAGTTAAACTAGTTCTAACTGTTGGAGGAACTAGTAGGAGGTCTAATAGTGGGGACAGGCACCAGTGCATCCTCAGTACCACACCAGTTAACTAAAGATTCACTCATAAATATCTCATCCATGTCAGTTCAGAGTAAGACCTAGTTGAGATTAGAGTTCAGGGATAGTGTAGTATTAGTTGTATAATTTTCCGAGTTGTACAGATGGTGCATGCAATCAATTGAGGGCCTATGCATGGATTGCGCAGTTATGGAGAGTGGATTTCCCAATTAAAACAGGATAATTCCCTCAAGAATTGTGTAAGGAAGTAGGGATTTGGAAGGCAACAAAACTGGCTAAGTGTTGGCTTGAGCTGGCTTGTGAGGCAGAGAGATAGATTGTACTAGTGCAAGAATTGTTCAGGTTGAACAAGCATTGCATTTTCTTCTCAGATCTTCTGATAATACAATATAGATACTGAGGGTTTTAGAAATTTCTTTCCCTAGAGAAATATTGTGTTATGTACGATTGAAATTCTTCCTTTTCTGCGTCTTGTTCTCATCAATCAATTTTGGTTTCTATTGAAGAGTAGAGTAGATTCTTGTCTTGTGTTTTAGCATATCACATAAGTTGTTGAATCTAAAAATAAAAATCTACATGGTATCGAAGCTGAAGATAATATAGAAGAGGAGAATTTGAGTTTTTCGTGCAGGTGAAATCAAATTTACAAGTTCATACTCCAAAGTCAACAATATGTATTTCTACGATTTAAGACTTGAGTATGCCCTGGAGGGCATCTTGAATTACATAGCTTGAAAGGACAAGATGGAGGCGGTGTTGGAAGACAATGGCCTCAAGGAATTCATAGATCATGACATTCCTAAGCCTCCAACATTTGATGCTAAAGATCTAGCTAAATGGAGAAAGTGTGTGGCAAAAGCGAGAAAGATTATCCTAGAAGGAGTTCAAGATCACATTGTCTCGAGTCTCCATGGTAAGGACACTCCATATGCAATGTGGAAGGAATTGACAGACCTATTTCAAAATAGTAGTGACCATAGGAAGTTGGAATTGAAGGACAAACTCAGAAAGATCAAGATGGAGAAGGGCGACTCAATTCCGAAGTACTTGACCAAGTTCACCCATTGTCAGGATGAGCTTGGAAGTGTTAGGATTACTGTTGTCGAAGATGATATGGTGAGCCTAGATCTTCTAGGACTTCCCAAGAGCTGGCACAATTACTAGGACTCAGTTAATGGGAGGGAGAAGCTACCAGATTGGGAGCAATTATGGTCTGACTTGGTACAGGAAGAGATTCGGTGGAACACTAGAGACGGATCCTCATCAAAGCATGATGATGAGGAGAATTGTGCCTTAGCGGGTAAGGAAAAGAAAGGGAAGGGGAAGTCATCCCATTCAAAATAAGATTCTTGTCAGGGCGGAAAGAATAAGGACATGTCGAAATTCAAGTGCTTTCACTATCACGAGTTGGGACATTTTGCCACAAAGTGTCATATCAAGAACGTTGGTAAGAAGCCCTTAGGAGGAACAGTAGGTAAGACTGTTGCCTCACAATTCGAACTTGACTTTACCCTCATCGCTTGTATGGTGTCATCTATGATGGTTAGTGTATGGTACCTGGATAATGGAGCTTCTTTCCACATGACCGGTAACAAAGAGCTCTTCAGTAACTTGGAGGAGAAGGATATCCAGATGCATATCGAGATGGGTGACGATGAGAGGTATAGTGCTAGCGGGATCGGTACAACTACCTTTCAGAGGGAGTCGGGTTCTCCCCTCACTTTGTGAGATGTTATGTATGTTCATGGTTTGAAGAAGAACTTGGTATTTGTTTCCATGTTGGAGGATAGAGGCTATGATGTGATATTTAGTAAGGGAAAGGCATTCCTTCATCACATAGCCACAGGACAGGTGAAGAGGATAGGGGTTTGAGTGAAGAATATCTACAAGTTGGAGGTAGAAGATTGTTTTGCCTTGAGAATGAAAGTAGAGAAGGTGTAAAGCCGAGACATCAGTGAGTTGTTGCATAGGAGATTGGGTCACTTGCACCATGGCGCTTTGAATATCATGCAACAAATTTCTACTGGTCTTCCCAAGGGTACACTAGAGAAGGTTGACACATGCAAAGGGTGTACATTGGGAAAATACACCAAAGATTCCTTTCATGACAAAGACAGTTGAGCATAGGCGATCCTCGATCAAGTTCACTCATATGTGTGTGGACCGTTCTCGACAACATCCACGACCAAGCACATGTATTATGTTATATTTGTTGATGATTTTTCTCGTAAGTGTTGGATCTTCTTCATGCAGAAGAAAGATCAAACTTTTGCAAAGTTTTGTGAATTTAAAGCACTGGTCGAGAAAGATACTAGCAGGAAAGTTAAAGCTCTCAAGAGTGATAACGGTGGAGAGTATGTGTCGAATGAGTTCAAAAAATTCTGTGCATCAGAAGGAATTTCACGAGAGTTAATAACACCTCATAATCCACAATAGAATGGGGTGACTGAAAGGAAGAACATAACCATAGTAGGAGAGACACGGGAGATGTTGCATGATCAAGGCCTACCACTACACTTGTGGGTTGAATCATGCAACACAACTGTTTATTTACAAAATAGAAGCCCTCATTGAATTCTTGGGATGAGTACACCAGAAGAGGCTTTTTCAGGGAAGAAACTAGATGTGGGACACTTTAGGATTTTTGGTTCATCAGTCTACTACCATGTAACCAAAGATGCATGGAAGAAGCTTGAGCCAAAAACAGAGTTGGGGATATTTTTGGGGTACACTAATACACCTCACAACTATCGGGTGTACCTTCCAACCAACAGGATGACAATGGTTCGCAGAGATGTAAAATTCGATGAAGAGAAGGCCATGAGATGTTCCCTTGAGAGGGAGATTTAGCTACATGCGGTTGAGGAGCTTCTAGCTCCAAAGGAGGAACCTCAGGATGATGTGGAGCAGCCACATGCAGAGGATCAGGGAGTGGAGACACCCACTCATGTAGAGTCTTCTAGAGATGGGATAAAGTGCACCAGAGAGGCTGACAGGTTATTGCATGATTCTAGAGAGAATTTGGGAGAACCCACATCACAACGTAGGAAGAGGAGGTCACCAGAGAGATACATTGACTACATGTCTCTGATGAGCGGATGTGTAGAGACTGAGCCATAGGAACAACCAAATTTGGGTTGATTCCATGGTTGAGGAGTATGACTCCATTGTCAGGAACTATGTTTGGGATGTGGTCCCAAGACTGGCAAACAAGGCAGTGGTGAGTTCTAGATGGCTTTACAAGGTAAAAGAAGCAACAGATGGTAGTGTGGATAAACGCAAGGCCAGGTTTGTGGCGAGAGGTTTTTATCATGTGGAGGGGATTGATTACGATGCTCCTGTTGCAAGGTGCTCATTAATTAGATCTACTCTATAACTGTTATCGCAGATGATACGGAAGATACATCATATGCATGTAAGGAAAACATTCCTCAATGGCATGATTGAGGAAGAGGTGTATATTGAACAACCTGAAGAATTTGAGCCCTTCAACAAAGATTCACATGTGTGGCGACTCAAGTGAGAGTTGTATGGGTTGAAGCAAGCACCCCATGTTTGGTACATCAGGATTGATAGCTACTTCACTGGGTTGTGCTTCACCAAAAGTGAAGAAGATGTGAACCTTTACCATTAATTGTGGTTGAAGGTAAATTGTTGATTATAGTTTTATATGTCGACGATTTGATTATGACAGATGATGATAAGATGATCAAGTATTGCATAGAGGATATTGCAAGATAGTTCGAAATGAAGGACTTGGGGCTCATGCACTAATTTCTGGGTCTGGAAGTATGGCAAGGTGATGAGGAATTTTTTGTCTCTCAGGGAAAGTATGCCAACGAGATACTGAAAAGGTTCCACATGGAGAGTAGTAAACCCATGGAGACTCTTCTAGTTGGTAATTGGAGGAAGGAGGATGTTACTTCCTGTGAAGTAGTGGAGGCTACTATTTACCTGTAGCTTGTGGGTTCACTCATGTATTTGGTGAACACATAACTAGACATATGTTATGCATTTAACCAACTTAGTCAAGCAATGGTTAAGCCAACCAAGTTGTATTGGAAGGCAGGAAACATGTGTTGAGATACCTCAGAGGCACCACTCAGTATGGTTTATGGCACAAATAGACAGAGGGAGTGAAGCTTCAAGGCTTCACCGATGCAGATTGGGTACGGATTCCATCCGAAAGGAAGAGGACATCAGGTGGGATATTCAGTATTGGGTCAGCAATTGTTTCTTGGTATAGAAAGAAAAAGAGATCAGTTGCACTTAGTTCAGCAGAAGAAGAGTACATGGATGCTAGTCAAGCAGCTTGTGAGGCTATCTGGATGAGGAAGATTTTGGTTGGATTGTTTGGTCAACAGATGGATCTAACTATGATTTATTGCGACAATCAAAGTTTTATCAGACTCTCTGAGAATCCAGTTTTTCATTATCGGTCCAATCATATTGATATCTGGTATCATCATCTTCGAGATTGTGTGCATAGGAGAATTATGTTGTTGGAGTACATTCCCACAGACAAGAAAATGCATATATTTTGACAAAGGCTTTATCAAGATGCAAATTCGAGTTTCACGAAGGTAGGATTGAGGTTGCAGATAATCCCTTTCTTGTTGAGAAGGAGTGTTAAAAATAACAACAAGAAATTCCAATTTAATTTGTCCTTGAGTTAAATTGTGAATTAAATCGAAATTCTATTCTCATAGCAACTTGTAATAGTTAATTAAGTTAAATTGACTTAATTGAATTAGGAAATTTGAGTTGAAATTCTATCTAGAGTCATGTAGAGTAATCCCTAAATTTTAGGGGCCCAGGTTGGGTTCTTTTGAGTTGTAATTAGATAACTCAGTCTAACTGAGTTATAGTTAGTTAAACTAGTTCTAACTGTTGGAGGAACTAGTAGGAGGTCTAATAGTGGGGGCGGGCACCAGTGCATCTTCAACACCACACATGTTAACTAAAGATTCACTCATAAATTACTCATGCATGTCAATTCAGAGGAAGACCCAGTAGAGATTAGAGTTCATGGATAGTGTACTTCCAGTTGTATAATTTTTTGAGTTGAACAGATGGTGCATGCAATCAGTTGAGGTCCTATAAATGGATTGTGCAGTTATGGAGAGTGGATTTCCTTATTAAATACAAGCTAATTCTCTTAGGAATTGTGTAAGGAAGTAGGGGCTTGGCAGGTAGCATAATTGGCTAAGTGTTGGCTTGAGCTAGCTTGTGAGGCAGAGAGATAGATTGTACTAGTGCAAGAATTGTTCGAGTTGAACAAGCATTGTATTTTCTTCTTAGATCTTCTAGTTAATGCAATATAGATAGTCGGGGTTTTTAGCAATTGCTTTCCCCAAAGAAATATTGTGTTATGTGTGATTGAAATTCTTCCTTTTCTGCTTTTTGTTTTCATCGATCAATTTTGGTTTCCGCTAAAGAGTAGAGTAGATTCTTGTCTTGTGTTTTAGCATATCACATAAGTTGTTGAATCTACAAGTAAAATCTACAAATTGTTTGAAACATGTAATCTAAAAAAAAAAAAAAATATCATATTGAATAGTATTTTTCATTCACATGAGTCATCCTCTATAAAAAATTTATCACGCTTTTACGCTCTTCTGCCCTTATATTAAAAATAATCTTATCGACCTTCTTCATTTGTGGCTCTACATGACACACATTGACCAATACATATTAGTTAAACTTACATATAGTTCAAACATATTAATTTTGTAAAGAATTTACAAAGAACTTGTCTTCTCTGTATTTTGGATGTGTTATCATTGTGTTGATTAATATTTTTGTTACTTGACAACTTCTCAGACATTTTTTTATCAATATATAACCTGTACCATTCAATACAGAAGCTATTAAATGTATTTTATACATAAATCAAATAATTTTTAGCCAAAAAGAGTTGTGGTAGCCAATGCATTTATTTGAACAAACACCCTGGTGCATTTAATTTACTAAACACATTGAGCATTTAATTATTTAGCACCAACAGTGAAAATTAATTTTTAACATAATTTTAAATTATGATGGTGTGATTTGTATTGATAAAAGCATTGCAATGACTTCACGGTTCTATTTGGAAAAGGCACGTCGAGGCGTTATATTACACCAGGAGCACCGATTAACATGTTGGACAAGGCCGACAGGGTTATAATAAAATGGGGTGTTGTATTACACAAGGTGCATAGGTGAGTTATATTACACAGGGCACACAATGAAACATATGTCATTTTAAAAAAAACAGACATGGTCGATAGGGTTTGGATCTAATTCAATAAGTGATCCTCCTAATTTACATGTCAAACACCCTATATATAGTCAGCACACAAACCCATTAAATCTAAAATGCCTAAAATGAAAAACCCCTAATTGTGAAGTGGTAGAGGGAGTTAAACTCTGAGGTGAAATTTTGCAGTCACATAAGCAAGAAGAAGCAAGGGTTTAAGTAAAACTTTTATTATATAGGATTTATTTATTTATTTATTTATTTTTATTTATTTATTTTTATTTTATTTATTTTATTTTTTATTTTTTTTCAGAATTTTGAATAAATATACCAGAAATTGTAGATATTTTTAACAGTAAAATGAACAGTAGAATTTAAAATTTTTTCTATGCATATTTTATAGTGAATCACTATACCTTTCAAATTCTCATATTTTTGCGATTCTAAAATATTTTGTCACTCCACAGTGCTCGCAATATGTCTCTCTTGCAAATGATTTCTCTTTTAATTAAACCCTAACAGAAATTGTAGAATTTTTTATTAGTAAAATCAACAACAAAATTTAAAATTTTTACTATGCACGATTTTGAGTGAATCACCATACCTTTCATCTTTTGATATTTTGAATAGTTTTGATGCTTCAAAGTATTTAGTTGTTTGACAATGCTCTGGGTATGTCTCCCGCAAATCAGTCGCTTGAAACTTTGGGGGAAATAATGAAATAATGAATAATATTTTACTATTTAAAAGACTTTATCAAAATTAGATTTAAAAAAATTAATTGCCACTTATTTTTCAATTTAAAAAAGAAAAGAAAAGAAAAAAATCGTATTTTTTTCACTTAATTCGAAAATCATTGCATTCGATAGTTAAAAGAACCGATGCGTTTACAAGTAAATCACATCAAAATTGTCGGGGTACCAAATTTTATCAACACACTGACATGATAGAATTCTTCTTTTTTTCCTTCAAAATCCCAAAACAATGTGGTTAATATTTTAACGCAATGGTGCAGTTTGTATTTAAATGCATTGGTGTTGTAATTGTTATAAGAGAACCAACATGGAATAATTCATTTTTATTTTCAAAATCCCGAATATAGGTGTCGACCAGTGTTGTTTTTCTTTAAATGCATCGATGTAGTTTTGTACAAGAGCACTGATATGATAAAACATTTTATATTTTCGAAATGTCGGAAAATGGTGCGGGTATTATTTGAATGCCCTGGTGTTGTTATCATTTAAACACATCAATGTGATTCATCCCGATAACAACGCTGATAGGGTTTTGTAAAAATTCCTTGTAAATTGAAACTACTAATTGTAATTTACTAAAACAATATACTTGAATCTACTATACTCATAAGAGGAAACAATTAAACGATCATGAAATCATGAATCATATAAGAGAAATAATTCAATCAACACACTACACAATGATTTCCTGGGGAAAGCCACAGCTAAAACCCCTTGCTATCTGTATATTGCACTAGTTAGAAAATATGAGAATATTACAATGCTTTGCTCAAGATTGAGCAACCTCTACACTATCTCTATCTATCTCATAGCTTCCTAGACAAGCCCGGGCCAATGCTTAACTAATTTTATTCTTGCCCAAGTCCCTATTTCCTTGTGTTGTTTCCTTCGGAATTAGCCCCCTATTAATTGGGGAAATTCCTCAATTGGAATTGTGCAATCCGCATAGGCCTTCCTCTAACTGCATGCAGTGATAAACCAATTAAGTGATGATTCACTCAAAATTAAATCATGCATGTTAGATCTAAGAGTTACCTAGTTGAGATTGGAGTTCAAGGACAATGTAATATCAATTGTATAATCATCTGAATTGTACAAGTGGTGCATGCAGTCCAAGGAAGGCCTATGAGGATTGTGCAATTCCAATTGAGGAATTTCCCTTAGGCTAATTAATAGAGGGTTAATTCCCAAGGAAACACTGCAAGGAAATAGGGACTTGGGAAAGCATAAAATTGGTTAAGTATTGGTCTGGGCTTGTTTAGGAAGATGTGAGATAGATAGAGATAATGCAAAGGTTGCTTGTGATTGAGCAAAGCATTGTAATCTTCTCATATTTTCTGACTAATGCAATATACAGATAACAAGGGTTTCTAGTTGTGCCTTTCCCTAGGAAATAATTGTGTAATGTGTTGACTGAATTATTTCTCTTATATGCTTTGTGATTTCACAATCGTTTAATTGTTTCCGCTAATGAGTAGAATAGATTCAAGTCTATTGTTTTAGTAAATTGCAATTAGCAGTTTGAATCTACAAGGAATTTCTATAGGTTTAAAAGCTATTTGAAATTTTTTTTTCACATAAAATGACATATTCATATCAAATTATCTTTTAGGATGTATCCACATGGATTACAATAGTTCATAGTATACATTTTCTGCTTAAAGTTGCCTTATTCTTGAAAAATTATTTGAAAACTATATTGAATTTCATATTGTGGTTATATGGTTCTCGAAATTAATTTTAGATATATACACAATTTTATTTATGATTTTTCTCAAATGCAAGGATAAAATATCAATAATATCAAATGGCCAATTTTCAAATTTAGCTCGTTTCACATTGTTGATCAAATTCCTTCACGGATTTTTCCCTTTCCATCTCCAGTAAGTTCAGATTTTATTTATATTTTGATTATCTAAATGAATTTTTTTAATCCATGTCAATTTGAATAAAAATGTATCCAAATTTGTAAGATCTTAATTCAGAATCGAGTTCAAATGCAAAAAATATTCCTCCATTTCAAAAACATCAGAAGCTCTTATTAGGAGCAACATATCACAAACAATTGGTAGATGAAAATGAACAACCACTTCACCCTGCCAATTGGAACATGACATCTTCCAACCATAATCTTGGATCAACAATGGTAACAAAATTCGGTATAATGTAATTTCAACAAAACAATTGCATTGACCTGCTTACTAATATCATAGATATTGTACTAATGATTTTCAATATTTTTTGAAATTAGGATTCAAGTGATGATGAGAGACCCACCTACCATCTTCTAGTGCACCCGAATACAACGTCAAATTGATAGAATGTTGCATTAATAGCAAGACTTGGAGAGGAAGCATACAAATAATGGTTGAATCAACCACCTATTCAATTCCCACTATGTCTAGATTTCCAAATAGGAATTATTACAACAATAGTAGTTCTTCATCACTAGTTGGCAATAGAGGCAATCAAATAGAGGTTGGTATGGATGATTACTTACAGGATACGATTGCCATGGAGGCAATGTTGTTAGACACATTCAAAAACAATGATATAGGGGGTGATGATCATATCACTGATACCTTATTCGAAACCCTGAAACCAACTTCCACCACCCCTCTCTTTGGACATGTAGGAAATTCAAAGTCTACTCATATGGGGACAACTATGTTTATGTACAAATTGAAATCAAATTTTGGTATGTTAAATGCATGTTTCTCGATAATATTGAGGTAATTCACGTGCATCATCGATCAAGTCCATTATATTTTGGGAAATCTTATCACACAATCAACGTTAAAAATGGTCAATTTTACGAATGTTAAATATTGGCATTGTACAATTATATTCCCCACCAACTACATGTTATTCAAAGATAAGGTTCTTCTGAGTGATAATGTCTTGCTAGGTAGCTGCAAAGAGGCAAAGAAGTTGTTAAAAATGTTGGGTGTTGAGTACATATCATATCATGCATGTCTGAATGATTATATTGCATATAGAGGAGAATATTAACAAAGAGATATGTCCAAAATGTGGTCATGAGAGGCATCATAAATAAAAAAGAACATGTAAATCACATGGTCCTCCTCATAATTTATTGAGGCACATGCTTATAATCCCAAGGATTCAAAGGCTCTTTCATTGCAAAGAATTAGTTGTGTTGCAAGTATGGCATGCCTCACATAGAAGTGAGTCAGGAGTTATGGGAATCCCAATAGATTCAATAGCCATGAAGCATATAGATGATACATGGCCTGAAAAATTCAAGGATGAAGTACGAAGTCTATGACTCGGCATAGCCATGGATGGTGTCAATCCATATTACTTTCAAAACACCAACTATTCTTTTTGGCCTATAGTAGTGATCAATAACGATACCCCCCCATGGTTGTCTATGAAGAATGAACATCTTAAGTTGGCTCTCATAGTCCCTGGTAGAAGATAAGTGAAGAATATGGATGTCTACTTACAACCATTAGTATATGAATTAAAAGATACATGTCTACGACGTATCAAGACCCATTGCAACAAAAGAGGATTTTTACGTTTTATGGCATATGTTCTTACACCATACATGATTATACAGACTTAGGAGTTTGCTTTGGTAAATTACATTTTTATTGATTTGTTTATATATGTAACTATATTATTTCGCATATTAATTTAATTCAATACAATTATTCTGATCTTCATGGTTGCTAATGTGTTAGCCTGAATATAATAATTTTGCAAGTCTTGTAACAAAAGGGTATCATGGACGTAAATGTCGTGGAACTTCTCTGAAGGCTAGGTGGTCCGACCACCTACAAAAGCCAATGTATGACTGCTCCATTGTATTCCTCCCAAAAGAACACCCTTACAAAAGAGAAACATCCACTTTCAATGGTAAACTATAGAGAACCCAAAGGCCTGCAATAATGATGCCAACTGAATAGGTTAGAGCATATGAGAGAGAGAAGGAGAAGGAGTTTGCATAAATTTTCGATTCAAATAGGGAGCCTATGTTCAATGATCCAAAATTCTTCGACACCTATGTTGAGAAATTTCCCATTGGAATGAAAAGGAAATTTATCTTTTATGAGCTCCCATATTGGGAGCATCTTAAGATTGCCCACTTACTAGATCCCATGCATGTATTTAAAAATGTTTCATATCCTTTATGGAGGCACATATCATCGAAATAAAATGACATATTAGCTATTAGGAGAGATCTTATTTCTTCAAAAACTAGAAAAAAACGTTGGCCAAGACAAGAAACTAGATGAGAGGTTGGTCCCTCTTAGTCTTTCAAATAAGGTGATGTCCCATGGATTTTAAATAAAGATGATCTTTCTTTGGCAAAGGAAGTTATAATGAGTGTGAGGGTGCCTTCTTTATATGGGTCTTCACTATGACACTTCTTCACTTTGGAAGACCGTTTGTCGAGGTTGAAATCACATGACCATTTAAACCATCTAAGAGTACATATGTCAAAAACAAGATATTATTTTTATTTTTGTGCAATGAGATATTTTATAATTAATTTTTGTATAATGTACTTTTTATTTTGCAATGTCATTATCCTCTGCTAGTGCATGGGTGTTTGAACCATGACTTCCCCCAAGACCTACTATGTGCCATATCTAAATTATCTGCATTTGCACGTTGGATCAAATCAAAGGAGAATCATATGGCTAGCATTCCATGGTGGTGTCAAGAGATAGTTGAGATTGTTTGTATGTTTGAGAAGGAACTGCTGACAAGTTTCATGGACTTGCAAGTTCATCATCTAATTCACCTAGTATATGAGGTTGAATTAGTTGGGGTGGTTTCATGTCGTTGGATTTTCTTATTAGAGAGGTACATGAAGAAATTTAAAGGTTTGTTTGAAAAAGGGTAAAACCCGAGGGGTCTGTGGCAGAGTGGTATATATCGTATGATTCTTTCTATTATGCTAGTGAGTACATAAAACATATCAACAACATGTTAGGTGCGGAAATTTGGGATGATGAAAGGGATGAAGACAAAAGATAATGGAAGCTTCTCCAAACTTAATGGAAAACAACGCATGATAAAGAGTAAGTGGCTTATCATTTGTCAAATTTCTACACATTAACTATTCACATGGAGCTTCATATTAATGCATATTTTGATCTCATATGTACTATATATATCAGTTTGATTTCATTAGCAAATTTTGAAATTGAAGCCATCAACAAATTCATTCTTTACAATATGGAAGCAACATAATAGTGGGTCACATTGTATGAGTAGAAGAGGAGGAAATGTGACAGTGATAGGAAAGAATTCAAATAGTTGGCTGGTAGAAGAGTGCCTTATCCTGATCATTTAAAAGAAAATATGCCAATGACATTCCCTAACAATTGGGTCACTGATCAAATTAGAGAGAAATATGGTGTATCTGGTCATTACCCGCACGTTGAAGAGGATGCACTAAACATAGGGATTGGTGGCAACAATTCGACAATAAACTCTTTTTGTACATTTTAAACTTCACACTGCACCTTTGAATTTTAACATCTATATTTTATTATTATTATTATATTTCGAATATTAGACACATGACACTGTGATTTTTTCAATTTTTTTATAGATGCATTTGTTCCCATCTACGTGGGCATATGGACATCATTTTCACATGAAGGATGTCGAGATGCATGCATAGCACAAGACTGTGGAGTGGGAGTAAAGTTTGACCAATCTAGTCATGTTAGCCACCACAATCAAAACCTAATATAAGGGATGTTAGGTTACATCGAAAAGATACAAGAGATCATTCAAGTGGACTTCTCTTCGTTCCAATGTATTATTTTTAGGTACAAGTGGTGGGACACCTTTGATCATAATAATGTAAAGGAATATCACGATAGTGGGTTGATATTTATCAACTCTAGAAAGATGTGGCATGAAGCTAGGGAGAATTATGTTTTCCCAAAACATTGCAACAAAGTTTTTTTTACCCCATATGGGTTGGATAGGGATTGGTGGTTTGTATTAAGACACGACCCTAGATAAAAACATATTTTTGAGAACAACAATGTTATCATGCCAAGAGAGGAAGATAATCAGGGTGATGACAACAAAGAGTGATATGTACTTGTGTTATTTCATCATTTATACTATTGTTGTATGTTTTTGTTTTCTTTATTTCGCTAATTATATTGTTTTTTTATTCATCTTGTTGGCATTTTATATAATTGGTAAGATTCACAAATGTTTTTACATGATTTTTTATAGTGAAAACATTTTTACACTTAAAACTAAGTATTTCCAATTGTGTACAATATCTATGATAATAAGGATTCAAGGTCACAATCCTTCTCAAATAGGAAAATGAGAAGAATATAACCAAAATGAGAAAATAGTGAATTTAGAAACAACATTGAAGATTTATTCTCGATTTAGATACTTATTGGTTTATTAATCAGTTCACATGTTTTTTCTTCTTGTTTAGTTCAAAATCAATATAAATCATGTAGTGATAACTCTATGAGGACTTTAACAATGAAAAAATTGTGTATTAATATGTAAGATTAAATTCTTGACATGAGAGGTAAAGTCATGTTTACTATATTTAAATTCCAGTTCTTGCAACATTATGTAAACTAAAAGGAGGTCTTATGCATGTATAAAATCCATTACATCTTTTTATGGACCATAAGAGAAACAAATAGGCTTAGAGGTTTTATTTTTTTTCTTAGTGGATAATGAAACAATTTTGACTTTTCTTTTCAATGGTAATTATAAATAAAAGTTGAATTAATAAATATTTTATGGCTAAGAATTAAATGATAAATAATGTGATGGTGATTAAGAGGCATTTGTTTGACTTTCTAATAGACTTGGTGATGCATTTTTCTTTCCTATTTAGATTATGTAAAATAAATATCTATTTTTATGTATTTATAAGTAAATTATTTAAAGTAGACATGTCTTTATCATTGTGAACATGATGTAATATTAGTGAGGAGAAATGTTAAAACATGAATTTTAGAGACTGTCTGGTGATAAGTATGTGGAAACAGTAATATTTTTTGAGTTGTTCATTAAGAAATAATTAAATATATTATTTTTCAAAAAGATAAATCTAATATAATATGATTTTTATATTATTTAACTCATTTATTATTAAGAAAAAGATCAATTTAAACCACAATAGTAAAATATTTAATCTCTTTTAGTGATTGATAAATATGTGATAAGATGAATCTATAGCGATTTTCTATCTCTTTGTATAGATCGACCATAGTCTAATTTTTCATTGTTTAAAATGTATTTTTGAATAATTTACTATTATTAATATTTTATATTAAAAAATGAATGAATTACACATTTTCGTCTTATTAAGAACTAACTAAAATATTTTACGTTTAATTATTTTTTCCTTGTGAGTATTGAAATATTTTACAAATTAGGTTAGAATGAATATGAATGAACTATCTAAGCAATAGAAAAAAAATTATGGTGATTTTCCAATTATAGTTTAAACCATACTAAACTTTGTAATTTATAAAAAAAACCTTTGCATTTTTTTTAAAGTCATTTTGCAAGTAATTTCAATAAGGAAATTTTGATATATGTTCACCAATACATAATCTATAATAAATATTATTTCATACAAATAAACATCATGATGATAACCTTCTAACAAACATAAATATCATCTAAAATACACATTTAAATCCACTAACAACATCTAATTATATACACCTCTAACACATATAAACGTCATTAACTAGCACACAAATCTAATTATCTAACAAGGCATCACCATCATGATCACATTTAACAAAACAAAAGCATTGTAATATAACATCATCATCACACACATCCTCAAATTAATATGCATCTCATGCCAAATAACGGCTATCAGATACACATCTATCTGCAATCACATTAAATGAACATATCTAACATGACCTAACAATATACACATCAACACCAACATATAAATAAAGTACATAAACATGAACAAAACAATGCACCATATATATGTTTTCAAACAACTGAATCAAGTCAAATAAATTCTATCGAATATCTGATACAACAGACATAGTAGTGGTGACCTGGTTTGTAGCCTGGTCAAGTACTGCCTCAACGATTGAACTGTTAGGTGGAGGAGAAGGTAATGGTTGGTTTTCTCTCTCAAGAGAAACATGGGGCATTGTTGCCAGTATTGGGTGATCATCATGAGGCAAATGATGATGAGGTAGATTACTACCAAAAGGATCATTAACACCCTGACCATGATCCAATGGTATAGTACTACCAGAAGCATGATCACCACCCTCATCATCATGATCCGAAGGGCTAGCATTGTGTGAAGACTCAGGTGACAAATTTTTTGCATGCCCTCCATCCCTCCTCGCCACGAGTAGCCGATGATATGATGCATAAGAGTCATCATATTATGCAGACAGTCCCTCAGATCTCCAGGAGCCTAGGATCTACCCTGATGTCTCGAGCCCTCATAGGGAGGACTCCCTTCTCCACCAAAATTCTAGACAACTTATCATAGTAGTCCATCCTAAATCTGAGACCAGTCCTATGGGCACAGACGCCCACATTTCCCCTCTGCATATAAGGATCATGCGCCTCATCCTCTTGGGCCTCGCCCATATCTGCATCTGATCTCTCTAGTGGGGGAGGAGGCATGTCCCCAACGAATGTGTTGATGTCTATAAAATATATAGTACACAACAATAATTAGAAATTTCATTAAAAAATTTGATAAACAAAGTTAAAGAACGTGCTAGAATAAATTTTATTCTAATTAATTAAGACAATAAAATGAAACTAGATTAATTTAAAGAAAACACTAATATTACCTCTATCATTTGCAGGATCATCTGGTGTGAAGAGGATGTTGGGAAATTGTCTCCAATCCATCCCAACGTAGGAACATGACACCAATATAAATGAGTGGTCATTCTCACTGGCCAGCAGTGTCAGTGCCTGGGTGGAAATCTTGGTTGGAAACTCAGCAGGCCCCTCTTGGGCGTCATCTAGCCCCACATGCACATCTTCACCTCAGTCATTGGCTTAGGAGGGTGATGTTCAAATGTAGGCCTCGTATTTGGAAACATCTCAAAAAATCTCTAAAGTGAAAGGGAATTTCGTCCTCCCATGTATCATCGCATGACATCTATCGAAATCCCTACAAAAATGCCTCAAAAAAATGGTATACCATCTTATACATCATGGTGCTTACATCAAAGAATCAACATAATACAAAAGAGAAAAACTAATGCACTACCCATCACTAGTATAGTGTGAAATGGTGGTCACTAATAATGAGAGGCACCTAACCTCATGTGCAACAAAAGAATCAATTTGTAGTTGTCCACCGCACACCTGAAAATATACTGGACAGGCTACATAAGCCTCAACATATCTCTGAGAGTAGACAACCTAACTCTTTACTGAAACCCCATGGGGAACACCAGGAAACTTAGGGAAATATTCTGCTCTCCTAGATAGGCCAATGATAAAATATATGTCCTCCTCAAAATGCCTATACCATGTCTCAGGACCAACATGGAAACCCTTCTCCTCAACACTCCATCGGCATATCAAATGTGCCAACAAGATAGAGTGCGCCTTCAAATATGTAGCCTCCTCATAGTACATAAGGAGGCCTACATTCCTCAAGAGCGCTCGATTTTCTTCTCTAATAGGGCGGGGATATAAATCCTTCTCCCTCTCTCGGGACTCCCATGGTTGGAACACATTGTATTGGTTCACCATTTGCTCCTTATCCTACCACTTCTCCCTCTGTTGACATCTCTACTACACGATTGACATATAAAATACAACATCCTCATACATAAAACATATTTTTTTTATTAAATGAAAAATGTATTTATAAATATGGAAACATAACTTTCAATTAAAGAGGAAAAAAATCCCTGGTGTGCCCAAAAAATTGTAATGCACTGGCTCGGGTGTGATATCAAACACAACATCATTAGAAACAATGCATACATAGTATGATGCACTGCTTTTGGTTCACATACATACATTTTCATTACGGTGAATCTAGACAAACTTACGCATTGGTGCACACCCATAACCTTTTCACATAGGTACAGAACGTTCAGGTTATCAAACACACAGAGCTATATTTTTTTAATATTATGTGTGCGGTGCGTATGTTAAATATAAATAGAGTAGGCATAACGTAAAACTATACGCAATGACCTACAAGTTATAGTTTTTTCTAGTGCATTGTAATTTACAAAATTCACCACAAACACAACGGTGCATTCAATTCATGCACTGAACTGTGGTGCACCCTATAAATTTACAGGGTGCACTGCTATTGGTGTGAGACAAAGTTGTAGAACGCACCACGTAGGAAAAAAAATAAATTCAAAAACAATGGATTTTTTAAATTATTTTGCAATTCTAATCCACAAAAAAATAATTAGAGAGAAACATAGACATTACTTGGACATTTGGTCATCGGGGAGGCATTGTTGACACGTAATTGAGAAAAACAAATTTCACCACCATTTGAGAAAATTGGAAAGCCATGCACTGAGCACGGTACGAAAGGATGGTGAGCAACAGAAGCACCGACAACAAGGTGCTTGCGTGAGGAAAGAGTGGCATCAGTGCTCTAGATCTCTACAACATTGTAGATGGTAAAAATGAAATTTACGGCCAGTAGGTTTTATTTTATTTAACCTTGTTTCGGTGTGTTATTATAACCACACTGGTGCGTAAAATATCCAAGAGCATTGTTTTTTTTTTTTAAATTAAAAACCCTATAACGGTGCTCTTGTTAAGACACATCAGGGCATTCTAATACATGTACCATACTTGTGCTTTGTGGGACTATAACACCACATTTTTTAAAAATTAAAAAATTCCTAGTGATGCTCTTTCTCAAATGCACCGGGGCATTTTAATACATGAAAAAAATTGATGCTTCGTAAGAAGATAACACCGCAATTTAAAAAATAAATAAAAACCCTATAGCATTTCTCTTGCTAAGACACAGAAAGGCGTTTTAAAACCACATAGGTGCTCCCTGGGAATATAACACTGCATTTTGAAAACCTCCTAGAAATGCTCTTTCTAAGACAAATCAGGGTGTTTCAATACATGAACAACACTAATGCTTCATTAGAATATAGAACCACATTTTTTTGAAAATTTAAAACCTATATTGGTGCTCTTTCTAAGTATGCACTGGGGCATTTTAATACAATAAGAACACTGGTGTTGTAGGTGGATATAACATTGTCAATTTTTTTAATTTAACCTTTATTTGGTGCTATCGATTAGTGTAAGCACAGGTGCGTGGTATACTGTGTACGCACCGGGGTGTTAGATAATTGGTTTAGCTCCGAGTCACCGTCACAATATAGCACGAGACTAGAAAATTAAATTTACGACTAACATTTTTGTAAATTTGACCCTTTTCCGGTGCTAATGAGTAGTATACGCACAGGTGCACTTTGTTATTTAGTGCATCATTTTTTTTTTAATAAAGTAAATCTGCCATGATGCACCATGTTCTATTAGGAACCAATGCTTATATGTATAGTAAAGCACTAGTGCATTCGCATATTATATACACACCACTAAAAAAATCTTCTAAAATATCTGCCTGCCCACCTCTGCTACAAACAAATTTTTGGCCTATTTTTATAGGGGCTTCCACAAAAACCTCTGCTAGAGGGTCTTTTCCTTGTAGTGACATAACAATAATAATGTAAGGGCTCAACAATAAAAATAGTGAGTTTCTATGGGGTACAATAATAATAATGTGGGGGCTACATTAGTATTATAGGGACATAACAAGGGGAGATCAACCATCAGATCCACCAACAAATCGAGCCATTGCTTTTCTTGGTGATCCAGTAGAGAGTCTCAATCTTTGAATTTCGATTTGCTTGATTCAACACATAAAGAGAGATATTTAGTAGTAAATATCCTTGGAGGAATGGGGGCATTTTTGAATATTACACTGTTTCGGGAAAGCCAAATCTACCAGCGTACAAATTTTGGGAGAGACATCCATATCCATTTAAAACTTGGTTTTCCTATAAAGGACCCTACATATTGTTTATGCCAATTTTTTACAAGGATTGATACATCGTTCTGCATATTCAATTTGGATGAAAAGGGATTTGCAACAATTTCCCAAACTTGGAGAGCACAAGGACAAGATAAAAACAGATGGGGAATTGGTTCTTCATTCAAAGAGAAAAGGGGGTATTGAGTTGGTGCACTTATTCCTCTTATTTTAAGACTTTTAGAGGTTATGATATTCTTATGAAGGAGGTTCAAGTAGAAATAATTTACTTTAGCAATTGCATGATTAGTCCAGAGCCTTTTCTAGGTGGAATATTTAGAGGAATTTGTTCCTAAAACAATAGTTCCTCGTACTATCCAGATTTGAAAATATACTCATGGGCTTTCCAACCCAACTTATCTTCTTCTTGGTGATTCAGGGGGGTGCAACCAGCCAATATGAGTTTAAGAATATCGTCCAAGCTTGAGATATTTGGAGGGATTTCATCTAGATTCCACTCAAACCACATGCCAACTCTATTCCAGTTGTTGAGATGTGCTAAAGATGTAATTCCAATATTTGAGAGATGTAGTTGTAGAGGCCTAAGAGCTTCATAGTCCTTTAGATGGGGAATTTAATATTGAATCTGGCTATATACATATGTTGGAACCATAATCTGGTGTCTAACTGGGGTGGTTTTTGATCATATTGGAAGAGGAGGAGATAATATGCCACAGAGGTGAGCAAGATATTGGGTATATTTGACTGCAATTTTGGATTTTGGGGTTGAATCTCAAATATTTGCTGGTAAGGACCTACACCCACTATGATTCCTTAATTGTCTTGATTTTCCATACTAACTTCACTCCCATTACTTGATTCATTAGAGATGGGTGCCTGATCTCCAAACCTCCATGTTCTTGAAGGGAACAAATAGTCTTCCAGTTGATCAAATTGAATTTTTTAGATGTCTCTTTACTTCCTTCCCAAATAAATTTATGAATGACCTTTTCCACTACCTGTAAGATGTATTTAGGCATAAAAAAAGCTAAAAATTGATACACAGGCATAACCAATCGATTCAATTTAGAACTATTCTTCCAGCTAAAGTGAGCCATAAAGCTCCCCAAGCTTCCATCCTGAATTTTATTTTGAAAGGAATGAATACCATGCTTGAGGGGAGAGGGTTTTTAGGAAAATGGGGATTCCCAAATATTTTAACTTTTTCCAACCTTCGACTGTACTGAAGCTAAAGATGGCACCAATTTGGAGACGTTTCATTGTCGAGACATTCTGTGAGTATATCTAGAATTTGGATGAGTTAGATAATCCTCCCGAGGCAACGAGGAAGTGATCCAAAACTAGCTTGAATCTATGAGACATGGCCATTGAGGCACTTCCAAGGAGAATAGTGTCATAAACAAATTGGGAGTGTTAGCACTTTTAACATCCAGGGTGAATCTTAGAGTAGGGAGACCACCTGAACTGCGATAAAATTCAAGTATTTTTCTCAAGGTATCTACTACTAAAATATAAAGGAAAGGAGATAAAGGAAAACCTTGTCAGATCCCCTGAGAAGCCTGAAAGAAGTTAGTGACTCTGCCATTTACTAGAGGGGCTATCCAAGGGGAGATGAAACAGATGGTAATCCATTTGATAAATAGGTTTTTGAATCCTAGTTTTCTTAACAGTTTAAAAAGGAAACTATATCTTACTCTATCAAATGAATTCTCCATATTGAACTTGATTTCTATGCCCTTGTCCCTTATGTTCCTACTTGGGAAGATCACTTCTTGGACCAGGATTATATTATGAAAGATCTAATGTTTGGGGAAAAATCCTCCTTGATTTTCAAAATTTATGTTAGGAATGAGATTTTTTAATCTTTCAACAGTGAACTTAGAACAGATTTTGTAGGAGAAATTACATAAGGATATCGTACATAATTGATGGAAGGAGGAGGGTTTATATTCCTTGGGGATCAAGGAGGTGAAGGAAGAGTTGATCCCTCCTCCTATATAGCCATTCTTCAAATAATAAGTAACATTCTACATAAATCTCTCTTGATGAGGTCCCAAAAATTCTAGAAGAAGTGGGATGAGAAACCATCCAGGCTGAGGGCCCTGTCAGGATTGAAATAAAATACTATATGACAAATCTCTTCTTCTATGGGAAGGAGAGTTAGTTTCTTGTTGATTTCTTCGGTGATAAAGCATGGGGTCTGCTCCAACATGTAATTTTTTTAATCTTCCAACAACGGCTCAAGCTAGGTGTAGAGATTGTCGAAGAAGGTTACTGCTTCTTCTTTGGTCCGAAGAAAGTCACTGAACTTGACCCCATTTATCTCGAGATCTTGAATGGTTTTTTTTCCTTTCCTTGTTTTTTCTTGTTAATGAAAATATTTGGTGTTTCCGCCCCCTCCTTGAAACCATACACTCTGATACTTCAATCTCCAGTACTCCTCTTCCTCTTTCAACAACATGCGGTATTTATCAAATATATTCTTGTCTTTTCTCACCATTTACTTTGAGACCTGCTCTTTTTCCAGATCAATATGGAGGTGACTGATAGCCTTCTCCATTTCCTAGATTAATTCCTCCATATCAAATTTTATGGAGCAAGCCCATAGCTTGAGACAACTTTTTAGCCTCTTAATCTTCTTTTCCAAAATTGAAATTAGATTGTCGTCAATCCATGTACACCATGCTTGAGAGACAACATCGTGGAAGTTAGGACACTAAAGCCAAAGGGGCCTAAATTGAAAAATGGATAGGTAATAAAGATGATAAGGGAGAGAGATAAAGATGAATTGAGCGCGATCTGGGTTGTTCCAGTGGATGATGGAGGATGATATAGATATATTTACCTAGAGAAATTCATCTGAAATAAGGAATTTATCTAGAATGGAAACAATGTGACTAGGACCCACAAGCATATTAAACCAAGTGTATTTGATACTCGTTGGCTTAACATCAATCACCTTGGCTTGAGGAATAAAATCCTCCATATTCTCCTGAAAGGGATCTCTAAAAAGAAATCCCACTTTTTTCTTTCCTCTATTTAGGGTGGTATTGAAGTCCCCCCAAAGAATACATAAATTCCTGACTTCTACACTAACAAGGTTATGAAGGGAGGCCCAATACTGTTTTTTCTCTAAAGTGGACCAAAATATAGACAATGACAAAAAAAAGGTACATGGTTTGATTAAAGGTCAAGAAACTTTGTTGAAAGCTAATGAACATTTGAAGATGAGTCAATAATACACACTTGGGATGGATCCCATAGGGTAAAAAGTTCTCTAGAGGCCCCTCTTGCACTGACTACTAAGATTCCACTACCATACCACATAAAAGGTTTTTGCACTATTACTTCCTTTTCTTCTAGCTTTGTCTCTTGGAGGAGGACCATGGAGGGATTTTCTTTCCTGATTAGCGATTTCACTTCCACTCTTTTTTTTCTAATTCAAGTCCTCTACAGTTTTAGGACAGATTTGGCATCATTTACTTTTGGAGGAGGGAGCCCCTTTGGATGGGGAAATTCCTGCACTTCTTTCGGTTCCCTTTCCTCCTGCTTCTCCCATTTGGATATGCTTTAAGGTAGGTTGATTACCCAACTATTTTTCTTTTTTTGTTTACTCAATCTCGATTTCTTTGTTATATTTTCCTATAGACTGACCTGTATGATCTTATTTTTCCCTGACTTTATCTAATTCATATTTCTCATCCATTGAACTTGGAAAGGAGGCTTTATTCATGCCTTCTTTGGGTGACATAAAGTCTTCCTCATCTTCTAAAGAGTCCAATTGAGAAGGGACAATCTCTTCCTTAGATTTCGATGCAAAGATGGTTGTCATCAAGATTTGGGGGACTTGATGATTGGAGGGTTGATTAGGGTTGGTTGGGTCTATCTACACGATCTCTCCTTCTTTCATATCATTGGCCAACACTTCAAATATGTTACCATAGATATCTTAGGATGAATATATATTCAGTACTTTCCCAATCTCAACATTTTTGTGCTTGGGGAGGATGGCCTTGTCTCCTTAGAGGGGGCTTGCTTCTGTTGTTGGGAGGAGGTTGAGGCTTCTCGGGGCCTTTCCTTCTTTTAGTCTACTACCATTGATCTCCCATTTCTCCTTTCTTTTTTAGTACTTCAGGTTTCTTTGGGAAATTTCTGGCAAAGTGTCCACAGTCATGGAATATCTTGCATTTAAAGGGAAGTTGTTCAAAATCCACCTCTTGAATGTGTGACCAATTGTCTAGACTTAAATTGATCACAAATGGAAAACCCTTCTCCAAATCCACTTCAACGTAGATTATAGCACAAGAAAAGGTATGCAGAGGGATGAAGGGTAATTTAACCCAAACTAGTACCGTGGCATGTACATCATAGTCTAGATTAAAATTAGGGCTCCACCAATCCAAATAAAGTCCTTAAGCTCCCATAAAATATGAACAACTTCGAAATATTTTGTCTTGATCTGATATTTTCTCAAAGAAGAAGGTGAAAAATCCCTTTCCACAAAAGGACGAAGTAACCTCTCCCTCGATCAAGCGCTTCCATTTGTTCAGAACCCATTAAAACACTATTTTCGGGGAGGGCCACAAACCCATGAATTGGCCCACAAGACCCAAAATTTCCAATGAAAGAGCTCAAGATCTGGTTTGTGGTGCAAATATCTCCACTTAGGGACTTCATCAAGATTTTTTATAAATTGAGATGAGGATGCTTTCTGAAACTTCAGTCTATTTGTGACAAAAGATTTGAAGGTCACGATCTCTTGGTCGAGCAAGGAGGGAGAGGCATAATTGGTCATGATAGATTACTCAACCTTGGCAAAGCCCCTCGGACCAAAGGAAAATCAAGCGAAAGAAAGTAGAGGACCGAGAGGGAAATGGAAGATGACAGGGAGGGAAAGAAGCAACAGGATAACTGTCAGCCCAGCTAGCAGGTTAGGCATGTGACAACTAGCGAGGTAGCTGGATCAAAAGAAAGGGGGAGCTCAGAGTCACGGGGTTGCAGAGTTGTGATAATAAGGATTACATAATTTAATATGTATGATTATATAAGAATTATCATTAAGATAATTCCTCAAAACCTACATAATAAATTCATCATTTTTAAGAGAATAAAGAGAATTTGTCATTATCGTTACAAGAAAACAACATGTATGATAATATTTTGCATTCATTATATATGTAAGGAAGCTAAAAACATCCACTCTTGAACATATCAAATTCATTTGTCTATAGCCTTGCAAAACATATCAGCAGTCCCTACCACATCAAGGGAAAGGATTTTAATTCCACTTGTTAGTTCCAAATATTTTAATGCTTTCTTTCTTATAGCCCAACTAAGGAAGGGTGAGTGCTAATACCTTATTAACCCCAACTAGCACAAGGCATTCATTATTTGATCCCAATGACACAAAGGAAAATATGTCAATGTACCTTGTTACCTCCAACTATTTCAAGGTATTTTGTGTCATCTTTTAATTGATTAATAAATGAATCCAATCTACCTAACTAGTACCAATTAGTTAAGGGTATTCTTGGTTGACTCCCAACCAAAGGAAGAGGTATATGATTATATCTTAATAATTCCAATTAGCTCAAGGTCTTCTTTACTGTCTCCTAAGAAATCAAGGGTATCCATTTAATCTGTATTGCTAGCCCCACCTACTTCAAGGTAATTCTTCTTAGTTCCAACCATATCAATGGAAAATTCATTAATTTATCTTTCCACCCTAATTATAGTTGAAATTTTCCTTAATTGGCCATTTCTAAGTCAAATTGCATTAGTATATCTTTCCAACCTAATTGTTGGTACATGACAGTCCCAATCTAGGGAAATAAAAGATATTAATCTATCCTTTATTATAACACAGAATAAAGGTATCCTTGATGATTCCCACTACACCAAATGAAATATATTAATTTGATTTATTAACCTCAGCTAGATCAAGGTCCTTCTTGCTTGTTGCAAGGAAGCCAAGGGAAAAGGGTATAATCTACCTTGCTAACACCCCGCCGAGGGAAGAGGGTATAGTCTACCTTACTAACACCCCGCTGAGGGAAGAGGGTATAGTCTACCTTACTAACACCAACTTACATCAAGGTATTCCTTTTTCACTATGATAATTCCAAGGGTATTGTAATGAAAAGGAAAAACACCCATGTAAAAATTGAGAATAATAATACTTGATAATATTAATTGTATTACCTACTCATATGAGTGTCTTATGAAAAGTATAAAGGGTGGCCCAACACCCTACATAACAATGTCAAATACAGGCCCCAACATCTCTTTATATATATATATGTACAAGGTTTCTTATATATCAATTTTATAACAATTAAAAAATGTCTATAATTATATGTATTCATACAACATGTCCTCTAAACTAGAAAAGTGTTAACTAAAAATAATATGTTTATTTAATAAACAATCAATTAGTTATTTTATTGTTAATAGTTTTCCTCAATGACTATAATACTCAACCAAATGATACTCATGAAAATAAAATAAAATGAGTGAAAAAAAAATTAACCAAATTACAATTATAAATAACAATAATATTTATAATACTAATACATAATTTAACTTAACAATATTAATACATAATAGACACTCATATTAATATGTGATTTACTTTAAAATTAACTTGTTTTAAACTAATAAACCTGTTACATAATAATTATAAAATAAATATATTATATTTAATCTTAAAATATAATTATACATATTATTATATAACATTAAAAATATAAATCATCAATATATGTTAATTTCATTCTAAAATTTAATAGAGTAACATTTCAACCTTGAACCATAGCTAATATAGTTACTCTATTGACATGGATGAGTATTTTTTTGAGCATCTTATCTATTAAATGAATTTTGATGTTCGTGGGTTACAAGGCATTCTTATCACACTTATAGCATATAACCAGACTTTAGTATAAGCGCAGTATAACAGGGACTAAAAGCTCTAAACTAATGCTAAGTCGACTTATAACGATTACAATAGTCCCTGCCGATTGCCAGATGGCAGGGACTAATAAAAACATAAATCATGACTTAACTAAGATTTTATCACTTTAATAGTGGACATCTGATGTATTAATTATTTAATACACTCTGAAACTATGTAGAACTAGGTTAAGTAAGTTGAATTCTTTTAAAAATTCTAAGCATTCTTAGCTTTTCTAAATGATACTCAATTTGGTGCAGTTCCCTCTGATAGTAAAAATATAAATCATGACTGAACTAAGATATTATCAATAGTGGACATCTCATGTACTAATTATTTGATAGATTGTGAAACTAGTATAACTAAGTTAGGTTAAACTCGTATTCTGACGGGCTTCGGCCTTATTGTATTCTGGCTTCGGCCGTATTCTGACTGGTTTCGGCCATATTGTAATCATGAGGGCTTCGGCCATATGTGGATTTTCTCTCTGAAAAAAAAAACTCTTTTGCGAATTCTAAACATTCTTGGCTTGTTCTCATGTACTAATTATTTGATAGGTTGTGAAACTATGTAAACCTGGGTTAAGTATATTAAACCATTTTGCAAATTCTCATTCTTAGCTTGTCCAAATGATACTCAATTTGATACAATTCCCTCTCTAAAGAAGTATAAATAAGTAATCATTCATTTTATTTTATTATTATATTGTTAAATATATTATAACATCATTCAAAATGTAAAGCATAACTTCCTTATATTGTACAATATTTTGTTGGGTGTGGAGCTTGATTATTTTCTGAATATTCGTTGTAGGGGGGTCTAGGGGTTGGCTGTGACCTTTGGGAGCCCCCCTAGGGGGGGATCGGGGATAGTGCCCCCGAAGCTAATAATAGATGTAAAATTGCCTTTTAAAATGTTGTAATTTCATAGTCAATCTGGGTCGTTCTTTAGGTGGAGATCTGACGGTAGAAGTTATGTTTAATTTAGGGTTTTTTGCCCTAGAAGGCAACCCCTTGCTATATATGAGGGAATTGTATTGCGTCTATATAGATTTGTATTATGAGTGAGGAAGAGAGAGGAGATTGAGAGCGAAGAGGGAATTACAATGGATCTGTTGTAGGTTGTATCTCTTCAGTTTTCTGGATAATATAAAAAGAAGGGCTGGTTGTTTCTCTGTGGACGTAGCCCAAACTGGGTGAACCACATATATTTGGGTCTCTCTTGGTTTATGTGTTTTCTGTGTTTATATTTCTGCAATATTTTATGTGTTACATTGCTCTGTAATATATAATTCTCTAACACATTTTTCAAAATATCAAGCATAACTTCCTTATCTTATTCTTTTCCCGCACATTTTAATGATTATGGGTTGTCAATATCACCACCCTGAGATATATCACCCATTCCATGTCCTTAGCAATTAGGACTTGTTTTGATGTAAACATGTCCATCTAATATTTTTGTTCTTGGCACTTTGGGTGAAACATTATTTTGTAAATCCATATGGAATATATGGGGCGTTTTTTAAGGGAAAAGAATTTGATACAATTTATATTCTCTCTTTTAATGTTGTGACATTTCTTAAGAATTAAGTTACAATTCTTTAAGTTACAACAATATATTAGCTAATCATAATTTTTAAAATCTTTTAAGCTATAATAACATATTAGCTGAGTATAATTTTTAAAATAGTATTTAAATAAAATGAATTTCCATATTTTTATAACTAGTGTAGATTTATCTTAAATATGGATCTAACATGAACTAAGAGGGATTCAATTGGATCTAACATGAACTAAGAGGGATTCAATTTTTTCAAGTGCAATTTTTTTTATGAATCAACATTATTTAAATATTTTGTATAGTTATCTATTTTTTTATTTTTAAATTTTAATTTTTTTTTATTTGGGTAGACATGAGAAAAATTTCAACTTTGATGACACACGAATAAGATTACACATCATACTGGATTGTAGAATAAGCCTCTCAGCTTAATCATAATAATAAATAATATTTGAAGATATTTTGGGCATTTTTTGTTATCAGCGATCGGTTTAATTTATTTTCTAGATCACATTTTACTCATGGTTAGTGTATATAGTTCATCATTTCATAAAAACAAATTATAATATTCAAATGTTAGAAGTAACTTGTCTAAATTACTAATTATAATATTAAAAGGTTAAGAGTTATTCAAGTTACTATTTTTCAATTATAATGATATAGTTTATTTTATTTTTTTTAAGCTTGATTTATATGAGATTTGAACTTTGAATTTTATGATTTATATAATACTTCATTACATAATGATTCCCAATTAAATTTTTTCTTGATTTTTTTTAATAAATATTATAAATATTACATTTAACAAAAAAATTACATAACTATAAATTACATAACCTAAGATAATGATTCCCGATTAATTTTTTTTCTATTTTTTTAATAAATATTATAAATAATACATTTAACAAAAATTGTATAACTATAACTTACATTTTTATAATTTAGAAAGAAAACTGCCTATTAATATAAACAAAATGAATATTTATATTACTTACCATGAAAATTTATTTTGAGAATAATATTAATGTACCATTTGATAAAAATATATTTAAGTCCTAAAGATTATCCAAATTACCATGATGCAAGTTGAATGGTTTATGTTCTTAGATTTTTTAATAAGTTATTATAAATTATGTATTAAATAAAATTTTAAAAAATGGTTTGTGCAAGTGTAGTATACATATTTTGTTTTGTTGTATAGTTTGTGTGATTTTTTTAATAAATTGCTATAAATAATGTATTAATTAAGATTTAGAAAAATGGGTTGCGTAAGTGTAGATGACATATATATTGTTTAGAAAAGAATTTGTCAATTGATTTGGACCAAGTGAATATTTACATTGCTTATAGTGAAAAATCATTTTTAAGAATAGTGTTAGTGTGTAATGAAAAAGATAATAGGCAAGTTTATAAATTTTACTCCAGTCACTTAGCTTTTGTGATCATGTATTCTGAATGATAAATAAGAATTTTTGGAGAAGTCCCAAAGCTAATGGTCTCTATCATATATTAGTACTAGTCATTATCAAAATATTTTACCCAAGTTGAATTGACACAACTAAAATCAATAATAAATAATTAATAATAATTTATTAGAATTTAATACTCAAATTAATTTTATAATTGATTTTTGATATCTTTCTTATATAATAGATTTGAAATATTTTTCAATCTTATGTATTTTTATTGATTATGTTAATGTTTTTTTATAATAGGAAGAGACAATTTTATTATATTATGTGTTGTTATGTTAGGTAAAATATTTTGATTTATTAAATTATATAACAATAAAAATAAAATACAATTAAAATAAATTAATAAAATATAAAAATAAATTAATAACTACAATTATTAATTAAAATGTTTTGATTAATAAAATTAAATAATAATAATAATATAAATTAATAAAAATTAATAAATATAATTATTAATTATTAATAACTAAATTAGCCTAGATTCGTCTTAATTTCGGATCTACCAGGTGTCGAGAGGGATCAAATTTTTGAAAAGAGATTTGATCCCTCTTGACACTTGGTAGATCTAGAGTTAAGATGGATCTATGCTGGTAATTAATTATTTAGTTAGTTTTTAAATGTAGTCGCCATGTTGAAATCAATTTCAAATATTATTATACAATCTATGTGTGTGTTCTATAATAATCTTCTCACACAATGGATGTGTTGGTGTTTTCCAACATACTTAAGAATAATCCAGTAGCATGATCATTGTAAACCCACCTAGAAATTCAAGTTATGGACTAGGGCTAGTTACCACTCAACCCTACTCATGGAAGGAAATCATATTGTAATGTTTCATATATACATAATTTGATAAGGGTTTTCATATTTCAAACATATATAGTTATAAAGTCTAAATGTAATACAAATTCACAAAATTAATGAAAAATTAAACTTCCGTATTAAAAAACATAAAATGGGTGGCAGGAGCGAGAGGTGGGGTCATTTTTTATTCCAATGTAAATCATGAAACAATCTTGCTTGGGGACCTGGAATCTCAACCAAAAAACAAGCTAAAACTTATGTGCTACAACACAATTTACTTCTTACAAATAGCTCCAATATAAAATCGTTGATTATAATTGGTGATCCTAGAGAGTTTTTATTAAAACCTTGGTACATTAGACAATTCCAAAAGATAATATGTTAGCATCTATTGTCTTTTGAATCAACAATTCTATTCAATTTATGACTAGGATTTCATATTAGGAATTAGATGGGTGTGAAAAGGATTATGAAGGATGCAATCTTTGGCTAGAGGCTTACAAACTTTAACTCTTGTCTTGTTAATTTGGCAGCTTAGTGAAAAATTTCAACCATGGGACAAGATTCCTCTTTTCGAGAGGACCAATTTTGACTTTTGAAGTGCTCAATTTGGATAAGGAAAAGTGTATTTTTGAATTAATCCCCGCATGTGCATATTTGATCAGGTCGACCCAAAATATAAATTGGTCACCCTTGGAAGGCTATAAATATAAGTCAAGTGACCTCATTTGGAAAATAACCTTGGATCATTCCTCCATTTCTCTTCCTTGTTTTTGGTTCACAAAGGTCTTAAGCAAGTCTGCAGAGAATGGATTTGTACGAAAGTAAAATTGCAGGGTCTGAAGCTCACATCTTTGTTTTTAGGGTTTTGGGTCTCAGCTGTAGACATGTCACAAAGAAATATTGGCTGCAATCACACATTGGCAGGCTCATCTGTGCTCCTGAAGCTTTTCAGCCACACACACAACATGCCTTCCCCGTGGTTGGAAAGTAGGGTTGAATTTTCGTCTATTGTTGCAGTTGACCACAGATGCCTGAAGTTGACTACAATCTAATGAAGTGATATATGATCTGTACTCTTGTTGGGATCTTCTTTTGGATTTTTTTAGGATCTTCATAGATATTATTTGATCGTATGGATGAATATATGAATCATTGTACTCTCTTTTTTTGAATCTTTCAATGACAATCTAAAGGGTTTTTTCCATAACGGGTTTTTCCATGGTCTCAGGCTAATCCTGGTGTCTCTATGTGTGAATTTTTTTCTTCTATTGTTCCTTTAAGTTCCATTGCATTGATGATGATGTTGTTCTTTCCATATAATTTCATATGCTACTGAATTATGTTGTAAATATGAATAATGTTAAGGTGTTATGGGGTGAATTTTATATGTAAATGTTGAAATGTAATTATCAAAGCAAAGAACAATATAACCCTAAGAAAAATTAACATGGTTTCAAATCTGGGTTGAAGAAAAGTCATTGAAGATCACCCCTGTGAAGACACCTTTGATGGAAGCATGAGAAGATGGAGGAGACCTAAAAGAATTCTAGGGTTTGAAGGAAATCTTAGGAAATTTGGTTATTAGGGTTTGATGGACATTATGAGGTTAGGGATTGGAAGAAACCCTGGTTTATCACAAAAATTTGACACATGCAATCTAGAAACCCTAGCATGATCAATGTGAATATGTTCAATCACTTGTGATAGATTTGTTGAATCCCTGGATGGGATAGTCTCTATTAGGCCTGATTGTTGATGAAGTTGGTGAATATATTGAAGGCAATAATTTTATATGGTCAATGGATAGTCATGACTCTTGAAGGCTAGTTTAAGAGGGAGTTGATCTCCTCTCGTTAAAATATAAGTACCTTTTAGATTTATGTTACCGACTTATGATTTTATTCATGTTTGATTTTGTTGTTTTGGTAATTAATTATACTTCCTGCATGTATATGTGAGTATTTGGATACTTCTAACCTCTTGATGAGATGTGATAAGTGGATCCTTCTTAAGGATCATCTGAGATGCAGGAATAGATGGATAATGCAGGAAGAGGAGATCTAGTGATAGAAAAAGAAAAGATGCACCTGATGAAAAACAAAGTGCTCCAAGTTGCTAATGTCAAGGTTCACATGTATCTATAAGGTATATATGATGCATTGTTAAATGTTATGTTTCAATTGCAAATATTGGATGCCAAGGTAAGCCCTAACGTATGATGGAAATATCACCTTCATGAATGACTCATATTGCATATGAAAGTAAGTTTGATTCATGGCACCTATGATGAAATGGTGCATTTGGTATTGAATCATGGTGAAACTACTAAGAAACATTGATTTTTGATGTATTGGTATACTTGATATTTGACAAGCATATTGTATTTTAGACATGATGGATTTCATAAGAAGTCTATCTCATTGTTTTTTATATATGGTAGCTTGATACTATCGATAATACTTGTGACAAGCATGATAACCATGATGATAGAAGTGTAAACAATAAGATTGTTGCTCAAGATCCCCTTGTTGACCTTGGCTTAGTAATTTTGATAGACTAAGTTGTGTAAGTGATATTGTGTTCATGATCTTTGAGGTATGATGATACACCTATCAGTTTCCCTAATCATAAGACTCTAACCCTTGATGAAAATTTGATGTCATGTTCATATGTGATGATGAAGTAGTTGACAATGACATGTTATGTCTATGATGAATATATGTATTAAAACCTGTTATAGTTTGATTTTATGGTATAACAATTTTTTTGATGCATGACAATATTATGATAGACAGGTTGATGTTTTGAATGATGATGACTGAAATAGCTTCCCATTCACAGGGAGAAACTCTTTATAGGATCCCTGCACCTATATATCGGTTTTAGATATATAGAAGATTCTTGAAATTTTCTGACATAAATAGACAAATATCTGATGTTGTTGGTCTGCAACAAGTTATTGTATGAGAAGAAATATTTTTCCTTAATCTAAGCCCCAATCGCACGTAAGAAATATTATCAGTGTGGTTATAGGCCTCCAGCCGCACTGAAGAAGGCTTAAGAGTGTGGTTATATCTTCCCAACTGCATAGAAGAAATCCTATGGGTGTGGTTATGCCTGCAGATCACAAATAAGAATCCTCGTGCATAAAATCAGAATTGCACCTAGAGTATGAAAGTCCTACAGATATGGAGCAAACATTAGAATGTCTTATGAGCAGGCAAGTTTGAATATTTGACCTACTATAGAGAGTGAATGTGTTGACTAAATTTTTGTTTGCAAGGGACCAAAATATGCATATTAGTATGGTATTTAGATTTGATCATTGTAGCTAATATATGACAATATTTGATAATGATTGCAAGGGTTTGAAAAGATTTGACTTGTTGGCTTGACTTAGTGAGCATATTGGCTTGGATGATTGATGATTATTTAGAACTTTGACATGATGCTTGATGGTTCATAGATATTTTTTGGCTTATGGATTGTTTGAATTCACAGTGATAACAAGTCAAAGTTTTGATTTGATTTGGTACTTGATGACTAGCGATTTTCCTTGATGATAGTGCTATGTGGGCATAATGACTTTCAATGATTGATGTTGGCATTGATTTTGTATTGGCTTCATTGGATTTGACACATTGGTTGAAGTATAAACAGTTGTGACTTATCCTTGGCATACGCATTTGCATATAGTAACAATTCATGTTATGATGACATGATGGAATTTGATATTACTTAATAACAATTTGTTGACATGACAATAGATGAAATCATGACTTGGTATTTGGATGTGAGCCCTAACTAACACTTGTTCCGAAGAATGTGTCACAGTGATATTGGTGGAAACTTTTATGATTTTGATATTAGTTTTGATCTGACATCTAAGGCTTAATAAGATGACTTAGTTGATTTTATTGCACAATATTAATTTGTGTAAGGATGAGCATATTTGTCTGGTCAAATGTTATGCAGAAAACATATATAAAACAAGTTTCCTGACCATGGAATGTCCACACTGACAGTTACCTTGTGAAGTCAAGAAGATGTGCAAATTCAAACCTATACTTTCAAAGGTAGTACAAGGTAGGGCTTTGATTTTGTTTTTATACACTAATGGTCTATTCTTGACAGGTAATGAGCGTCTGGTGATTAAAGTAAGAGGGATTTGGCCTCTAAAGTTCAAAATGATGAACCATAGCATGATGAGTTACTTTCTAAAGTTTGGAAAAGAAAAATATATATTGTGAAGCTATTGAAGAATTATTGGAAAACGAAATGGAAATCCTTGGACACTCTGATTGAATTTCAAGAAGTTATGAAGAGATATTATTGAACATGCCTTGGCAACTGACAATTGATTGAAGCATTGATGTTCCATGTGAACACCCGTCCATATATATATATATATATATATATATATATATATATGTATGTATATATATCTATATATGTATATACATATATATATATATATATATCTATATACATATATAGATATATATACATATATATATATATATACATATATATATATATATATGTATATATATATATATATATGTATATATACATATATGTATATATACATATATATATATCTATATATCTATATATGTATATATATATATATATATATATATGTATATATGTATATATATGTATATGTATATATATATATGTATATATGTATATATATGTATATGTATATGTATATGTATATGTATATGTATGTATATGTATATGTATATGTATATGTATATGTATATGTATATGTATATGTATATGTATATATATATATATATATATATATATATATATATATATATATATATATATATATATATATATATATAGATATATATGTCTTGCATAGATCAACGGTGTTGGCATGAGTCTGCAATCTTGCATTCTAAATCTCTTCAAAAAAAATTTAGCATATCTCCCTTGCCTAGGGAAGAACTCCCCATTCTTCTGCCATACTTCCAGTCCTAGAAAATAGTGCATCAACCCCATATCCTTCATGTTGAATTCTGCTGTAAGGTTCCTTTTGCAGTCCTTTATGAGCTCCAATGATCCTGTCAAAAAAAAAATCATCTACATATAAAACCAGAATGAGAGGCTCATTCTCCACCATCAGATAGTAGCAATTTTTTGATTGAGCCTCTTCATACACATTGAGTTATTGTCAAGCACACTTCGAGATATTTGAATGGGATGATTGATTTTTGGTCTGAGACATTCTTCTTGTGATATGTGATGACATAGATATATTGATGTTGTTTGGGATCGTTATTGATGAGATGAGCACATTTGGGTGTTTCCTTAGTATGATATTTTCCATGATACATTTGGATGAGAAGTTTGTAGCTTTAAGCATGAACGAGGTTAAATATGATGTTGCTGGAATGTTTAACTATGAGGCAAGTTGAAGAAGCTCGTTGGAGAGTTGTTTGAGCAGGCTCTGGATATGACATGGATACATTCTGATAATATTCAATGGGATCTGATTGGAAGAGAACCCGTATATAGTTGGAACTAAGATATCATCATATATTGAGACAAAGTTGTTGTACGAGACAAGATTCGGCTTGTGGTTGCCAACTCCATGAGAGTGAGGATGAATAAAGTATCATTTTTGTGATATATATATTTTTGATATAATATTTGATTTGATGTCCTGCATGAACATGATACTGCTATTATTGTGACATGATGATTAAGCATGTACTAGGTATGTTTTTGATCTACAGAGAGGAGGATTGATCGACAAAATTGAGCCAACTCTTCCCCCTATCTGAGATCCCGGGGTAAGGAATTGGGATAGAGGGCTCTTGAGCTTGAGGGATCTTTGGAAAATAGGGTTGTAGATGTTGCTCCCATATTTTTTTGTTTGTAGAGTATACCCCAGTTGGCATCATACCCACAAGCTAGGCTTGTTGGGAATACTGCTCCCCGTTTGGTCAACGGGTTGAGAGTGTACTTGGGGGTGTACAACCCAAGCTGATTATGATGCAGGTGTTCTACCACATGACTCTTGAGGGTCATTGTTGGGAAGATCAATGGGCAATAGGATGGGTTGATATGTGCTCCCCTATATCACCTATTGCTCGATATGGGGTTGGATATGTTTTGCTCCCCCATGAGATTCTGGGTTGAGACTAAGCTCCCCGATGTGGTTTCAGGTTGAGATGTGCTCCCTAATGTTGTTCTGAATTGAGCTAGGCTCTCCGATGTTGATGCGGGTCATAGATTTGGCTCCCCGCTGATGTTTTCTGGGTGGTAGCAATGGATCCTTGATGGATAGAGGGTGGTAGCTTAGGCTCCCCTTCGATGTCAAATTCTTCTTCTTTAAGATTCGAGAATGTTCAACATATGAGCCGAAACAATCAAGAAATAAACAGGCATAAGCAGAGATGAACCGAGATGAGAAGTGATCACATTTGATGACAATATTATTGAGATCATATATGATTTGATGACGGGATTCTTGCCATAAATACATGATGTAGTTGGAATTTCTCCCTAGTTGAGAGGAAGTGTTAATTTGGCAGCTCAATGAAAAATTCCAACCATTGGATGAGATTCCTCTTTTCGAGAGGACCAATTTGGACTATTGAAGTGCTCAATTTGGACAAGGAAAAGTGTATTTTTGAGTTAAGCCCCCACATTTGCATATTTTATTAGGTTGGTCCAAAAGATAAATTGGTCACCCTTGGAAGGCTATAAATGTAATAAGTCAAGTGACCCTCATTTGTAAAATAATCTTGGATCATTCTTCCATTTCTCTTCCTTCGTTTTGGCTTGCACAAGTTTGAGGTAGGTCCACAATGAATGGGTTGGTACAGAGGTGAAATTGCAGGTTTTGAAGCTTGCATCTTCATTTTTAGGGTTTTGGGTCTTAGTTGCAGCATGTCATAGAGAAATCTTGGCTACAACCGTAGGCTGGCTGATTCATCCATTCGGTTTATGCCTTTCAGACGCACGCACAATATACCTTCCCTGCGGCTGGAAAGCAGGGTTGAATTTTCGTCTATTGCTGCAATTGACCGCAAATGTCTGAGTTGACTACAGTCTGATGAAGTGATATCTGATCAATACTCTTGCTGGAATCTTCTTTTGGATTTTGTTAGATTGATTTTGTTGGGATCATCTTCATGGATATTGTTTAGTTGTATGGATGAAGATATGGATCATTGTACTCTCTTTTGCTGAATCATTCAATGACAATCTAATAAGAAGAAGAATTTGAAAGGATTTTCCCCATAGTGGGTTTTGCCCTGGTCTCTGACCAATCCTGGTGTCTCTATGTGTGAATGTTTTTCTTCTATTGTTCCTTTATGTTCCGCTGCATTGATGATGATGTTGTTCTTTCTATATAATTGCATATGTTGTTGAATAATGTTGTAAATCTGAATAATGTTAAGTTTCTATGGGGTGAATTTAATATGAAAATGCTGAAATACAATTATCAAAGCAAAGAACAATATAGCCCCAAGAAAAATTAACAAGGTATTGTTCCCTTTATTATAGTTTCCTACATGTCGGGTGGGATAATATTAGGTATAACTTGTTAAAAATTCTAAAGATTGAGCATTGACTTCTATGCAACTCTTTGGGCTCTAGGATGTTTTTGTTTCTTGGTCCATTTGTCATGGTGCAAAATTTCAATGTCCTCGCTTTGGCTCTTTTCACTTCTTTTATCATGAAAATCAAGAATCTTTATGGCCTTGTCATTATATGTCTGCATACCTAGCTTTAACCTTAGGTTCTATCTCTTAGGGATAACATTAAAGGGTTGAGGCTAAGGAAGGTAATTCCCAACCTCCTTGCTTAGTCTCCTTACTCAACATTACTTGATTTAAATCAATTCCTCTTTCAACGACTTATGGTTTGGGTTATTTAGTGAATGGGCTTTAGATTTAGGTCATTTCCATCTTTCGGTTAGATTTAGTGTATGCTATCTTTGTTTTGCATTGTTATCTTTCATTTCTACCCATATGAGTTTGGGAGATCTTTAGGAAATGTGACGGATTTTGCATAGGCATGAGGAGACACTTAAGACAACAATATTGCTCTACAACTAATCTACGCAATTGTCCATGATAATAACCAACATTGTGCATCTCAGAATGCAAATATAATGAAACTTCTAGTTCAACAAAGAAAAAGAATACATATAGTTGAAGTGGAGCGTTGTATGCTAAAGAATTTGGTCCTTACCCTGCAAAAACATTCCCTTTTCATTATCTCAAACCACCTTATTTCCACCCACTTAACCCAAGGTGACCTCAATGAAGAAGAAATTGCACACCAATCCAAAAAAAACATAAAAACAAACCAACATACCATCAGATGGCAAGAAGAAAAAATCAACCAACATATTTTTATTATATATATTTTTCATAATAATTTATATTTTATATATATTTTATAAAAAAACATACCTATATTAATAACAATTATAAAACATACTTATATTAATAATTAGATTATAACTAGATTATAACATTTAGAACTATCTGCAGTTTTTTTGCATTTAATATTTGGAAGTGTAAATTTTATCTAAACCAACCTATCAAAAATTATTATCCTTTTGACGACTAACTATACTAAGATTCTTTTAATACAACATCACTTAATTTTAAATTTGGGAAAAAATATCATTAAAACAAATAAGATTTATCTTCATTTTAAATTTGGAAAAAAAGATCATTAAAACAAATAAGATTTAAATTATAAAGTTAAATAAAAATATTAAAGGTTACGTAAATCATTATTATTTTATTTATTATTAATGAAAATGTTAATCGGAACAGCGAACGACTCAAATTCTGTTCTCTTATGTCATTAGCTAGGGTTGTTAAAATTTTATAACAGCGATTCTGTATGCGGAAAACTCAAAGAATCATTAAAACTTAATGCCCAGGGATACGAATTACCTCCAGCCATTGGTGAAACTCTTGATGCAACTTCTTTCTGAAAAACCACGCTCGAGCTATCCAAGCAAAAAGAAAAGAATGTAGAAA